>JACMIJ010001880.1:0-10928 GCA_014805365.1 Koerneria luziae | reverse complement strand
AGTTACACTAATAGCTCCATGTAGGTACTAAGAATGCGCCAATATGAGCCATATGAAAAATCCATTTGTCGTCCCTACCTATATATCATACTAAACCATAAACTGTACCGTATTCGAGAACCCAATCATTTTCTTTCCGGTTATCTTGTCTGTCCCTTTCAGCTAACACGATTTCTGTCTGTGACGGGAGAAACTGGTGGAATTGTCCTCGGGATTTCCATCATCTTCTGTTTTGAATGTCTGGTCATACTTTTGAACTACTTGAAACGAAGAAAGGAAGCTTCTTCAATATCAGAAGCCCGCTTCAGGTAATTGCTCTGAAAATGTTTTTTTGCTCATCGTTAGTTAGACATAGTGGTAGTTATTGTTTAAAAAAAATCTATATTTCGAAAAGGAAGAGTAACATCCTCTTTCAGAGAAAATCTAAAACTCGATTCATGGAAGCATCAAGAACGGGCGTACCGAAAAAGGAGACTCAGCAGCTTTTCGTAGCAACAACCCATCTTCTATTGCCGATAAAGAAAATTACATTGTATCTCGCAATTGACAAGAAAGTGCGGGAGAGTGAGCAATTTCAATTTCAATTTTATTCCGTAATCAGAAGGTTTGTTCTCTGACGAACGATGTCCTTCGAACGTGGTTCATCAACGAGAGCACACTTAGAAAAGTCGGTCCGAGTCTTTCCGTAAACTCGTCGCGCCATCTCATCTTTGGCCGTTCTCTTCCTCGGTGGTGGTTACGCGGCTCAAGCTCTAGAAGATGCCAATAATGAGCAATAGGAAACCCAAACATTGAATCGAGGTCATATGTACATATATTTAGGGACGACAAATGGATTTTTCATATGGCTCATATTGGCGCATTCTTAGTACCTACATGGAGCTATTAGTGTAACTTAAACAATGGGACTGTTTCTTTACCCCTATATTCAACCGTGGTGGCTTCCCTAAAGAAATAAGATGTTTTGCCGCAACCGTATTTTTTGGCCGAAAAACGCGAGAGCGAGAGAAAGCAGACGAAAATAGAGAGAGCGCAGAGAAGCAGCGTGCCGGTATGAAAGGTAGAACAGCTAACAAGAAGAACTCACGCTTTGCCCATTTTCTTGCTGTTCTTGTAGCATATCATTGTAAGACAGTATACAGCAGAAAGAATATGACCATTCGTAATGTTGTCAACAGTAAAGAGACGCGTAAGGCTGACCCGATAAATGTATGGTGGAAAGTAATGTTGTAAAGAATCCTTCCTTTTCTTCTGAGCAGGTGTAGAACACTACATAACTCATACAAATACGCGAACTGTCTATTCATAAGAAGAATTGATCCTCGGCGTGGGCCAGAGATGCAGAGGAGGCTAGAGCGCAGAGAAAACACGTATTTGCCAGAGGGCATAATAGGCTATAATAGCCGTTAGAAATAAGGAACCCCCCTTTTTTATCGATTCTTGGAGGCAGAAATGCATGTATAAGATACCTGTCATTGCTGTGAAAGAGGAGGAGAGGCAACTACGATACATATATGTGTAAGGAAACGGTGACTTTCACTCCCCAAGGATTCAAGGTTTCCATATACTTACATTGATAACCAACGATTCCTTTTCGACATTCATGAATACGTCGCTAAAGTAAACTATCACTTCGGTTGTTTCAAATATCGGATCCTCTTCCGTGCAGTTAGCCGTGTAAGAGCAGTTGGACTGAAATATTCTTAGCACTAATTGTAAGTGCCTTATTTGTCTTCCAATCTCACGTTCAGATTTTCAATAACTCAGAGTAACCAGTAAAGAACTAACGATACAAAGGTTTAAAAAAACAGTTTCCAATCATTTGTCAACATTGGCGCACCTACTTTTACCGAATTTTGCAAACAATAAACTCAACTCAAACGTACTATTGGAATATCTGACTCCGTTCTGTATAAATATCCGACTGTCATTATATATTCAATTTTTGTAAGAGCTTTCAAGTTTTCACAATTCAGTACAGCTTCACAAGCTTGTGAAATGACATAGGTTTGTGAATGTCGCAACTGCGACCTGCCGAACACTTTGCGACCACGCGAACTGTGCGTGCGCGTAGGCGACATCTTTCGAATTCCCGCATACACCGTGTTTATGATGCGCAGGCATGACCCTCCAGGGTCAATCAATGGCTCCGAAGGAGAGTTGACCTCCCCATTTATCATCATTGTTTTATTTGTTCTTATTCTGATGTGCTTATTTCCCTTTTATATGATCGGTTTAATTACCCAAGTTTGAGGTGCCCTCGAACCACACTTTGTCCACCGATATATCAAGTTCCCGTAGGTCAACTCCGAAGGAGATAAGTTTCTCCCACCAGGAATACTCTCGAGGTAGTCCAGTTTACCCTTTGTTTTGTTATTCCTTATATTGTTGTTCCATTGTTGTTATCCACATCTATAATATTTGTTTATAAATCTTGTTAGTTTAGAAACTCTTCGTTCTCGCATACAAGGCATTCGTCAATACAAGCAATGAACCCCAACCAGGAACTAGTTTAGTGAAAAACTTGAATGCTTTGGTAAATATGGTAATTGGAAAGAAACCTAACAATAAGATACCGTTATAAATCGACATTCTTCGTGTGCGCGGCCGAGGAGCGGGGGCATTCTCTGCTCTCTCTCCTGCTCTCTCGGCCATAGTCTTCCACAACACACCGAGCGTCCTCCCTCTGGCCACCTTCTGGTCAAGGGAGTCTTCATCCCACCCTCTCTGCACTACGTTTCAACATCACCACCACAAAGGAAAGCTGTGAGTTTTCAAGAGTAGCAAGGAAGGACGGGACACTGCCAATTAGATCGGCATCCGATGGTAGAAGCCGGTGGTGTGGCTCCATCGTGTAGCACCGAATAGCGAGTGGTCGAGAGGAAGCTGTACAACTAAGGGAAACCGAGGATACAAGTGGATCTTCCATTTCGCCCGCAGCACGTCATTTTTTTAAGAAGACGTCGATTCTGCGATAAACTTATAAACTTATAACTTATAAATCGACAGTAGGATATTTGTACAGAACGGAGTCAGGTAAGTCAATAGCACATGTACAATTGTTTCCCATCGTCACTCGGGCACATGATGCACCAAATATTGTGACGAGTGGCATCGGAAGCTTATGCATAATGTCACCATTTTCTATGTGAAACTAGAAAAATACAGGTACTAAATAGAGCTCCCGTTTTGAAAATTACGTTTAGGCTGTTTCATCGCGTACCACTTTCCTTAACGGCGCACGAAATGACGTCATGGAGAAATCCTCCTCATAGCATGGCGGTGGACAATGGCATTCCGGCCAAAGGGAAGGATCTCCTTTCGCGATCACGAGTTCATTGACACAATCAGCTGTTATATTTTCTGTCGAATACTCGCGATCTGCTTACCTTGCGAAAGTAAGCATTGAGATGTGTTTGACGGCATCGGATAGCTTGGATCCATACACTTGCAGGTTCTAAATACCACGTCCTGGTAGCAGGAACGATAGCATCCCTGAATGGCGCAGAATAATCATAATTTATCTTTTTTGAACATATAACGATAGTCGGATATTTGTACGCACAGTACAGTAATAACAACATTGGCCAAATTTCTGTTATCCCCAACCATTGCTGGAAAAGAATGGGATCCACCGATCAAAGAGCTTTCTTTGCCGATCAGATTGGACACTATCATTCAACAGTAATATATAAACATACTTACATCCACCGCATACTCTCCCTCGAAGTAGTACGATTGAGCTGCGGATGTGTCCTTTGCGCACTTGCCATAGAATCCGCTCATCTTTGTGAATGTACTCTGAACCAAGTTACCATTTATATGTCGACACAATTGCTGCTCTACCATTTCAACAGAAACAACTGGTATGTTGTTCAACGCAAGTTCAATGGCAAAGGATTCTAATAGTGTATCTCTCTCTCTTTACTCCGCTAGACTATATATGTACGTTTGCATTGCACCCAGTAGTCACCTTGGTGATTTGGATCTCTTCCATCCATCCGGGACGTGCCACGTGATTCGGGCTTTCGGCGAAGATTGTTGTGCCGACTTGGTGAATGTACACAGCAATTCCGGCAGTTTCCACCCATGGCAGATAGTCCGAGACATTCACGAGCAGACTTACTTGCAGGGCTGCAATCGTACGAACGTTTTCGCCAATGTCAATTAACATGCCAATAAGACTGAGGATGCGCAGTACAGTACACCAAGAGACACAAGTGCTACCGAAAATGAAAAAAAATCTTTCCAATCTATAGCGGATCAAAAAATAGGATGTTTTGAACTTTTCAATTGCTGCGAAGTGTAAAAAATTGCAACACACGTGTTGCTTGTCATTTACGCCAAGTTGATTCTGTTGCTGATAGATGGATGGACCACGTCGGCCATGCCGTTCAGGATAACCCTAACAATAAGATTCGGAGGAAGATTAATGCTCCGTAGGACACCAGAGCAGCGTATTCATAGGCATGATGCTACCATGCTAACCATTACCTGCTTAGTTTTTCCCTGAATATACGCTTGCTACGAAATACCTGAAAGTGTTCCCTCTTTCCGTGTAAGGTATTTGAAACTGTTCTTGAAGTGATTGAACGTGTAGCAGTTGCCCAACAGTGGATCATTAAAACCGTAGAAATCGATGCTATAATGCATTTTATTAAAAACATTGTAAGATTACATACACACAAAATGAAATAATAAGTTAATATTTATCGTCCTTTCCTTTTATCTACAAAATGATTCCCTTGTTGCAAAACAAGATAAACAAAGGATGAACACCTGGGATCGAGCTTCAGTTCTTCGTAGAATGCTTCGTTGATGACATCACCAATCTGATAGCTGTATGAACGCTTGGCACTGGGTGATAAGAACGAAAATATCGAGGGAAGCTTCGTAACCAAAACCATGGGATTGGTCTTTGATAGGGTCATCAACTAAATAATACATTGAAGTATAGGGATAATTTGAATGTCCGTGAAACGTTTGCTATTTCGTCAATGATGGAGCTTGGGGCATAGTACATCTGCACAGCCAAGAAAAAATATCGTTATGTTGATATTATTTATTATCATGGGTGTCATAATACTGGACATCACTTATTGCAGAAAGCAAAACAATCTTGGAACTTTTTCGATAATAATAAGTTGCCATCTGGCTGTATCTAAATGATTCAATAAAATGATAATGGAAAGGTATCGTTTATCAAATGAAGTGAACATCATACAATTTCTGTGCTGATCATGTTCGACTCACATCAATGACTTGTTGTGAAGTTGTTCCTGGACCAAAGACACCAGCGACCGTCGAAACATCGCCCAGCTCTCAAATCAGTGACTTTTTGTATGGTTTTACGCTCTGTTCTGCACAAATGTCCAACTGTTGCTATACATACAGTTTAGACTTATTGTTGTGGTTCTTCCTCATTGACCAAATTCCCTAATGTACTCAACATTTTCAACGCCGTTTTTTGCAGCTCAAACTGCGAAAAATATGCTGGTCTTTAAAAAGTTTAATATATAGCGGCAGTTGGATATATATGTACAGAACGGAGTCACGCATTCAGTTGTAGGTTAGCTAAATATGAACAACTGAACACAGACCAATGACATACTTATGCCACAGTACTGTCCACTGTAATTCCCACTGCACGTGCACATGGTCTCCGATACGTTGGAATTGCAAGTCGCTGCGCTATCCACTTCGGTACAAGCATTGACAACTTGACCGTCTTGGGAATGAGGAATACAACGATCGGCTGGAAGCAAAGTGGATGCTGGAATTTTTTCGTACACGTCTTGTTGCTGCCTTCACAGAACTTTGCGGGTCTGCTATGCCCACATTTATGGAACAACAAGTAACAGTTGCTATTTTTTTTAACTGACTCACCACCCTGTTGATCATCTGAAGTTGAAGAAACAAAGTTTGTTGTTGATCCCATTACGGCAGTAGTTATGTCGCTTGGCGTCGACATGCTTGAAGCGAGAACTGAGGATTCTTGTCCGAAGCTGGCTGTAGACGAAGTTGTAACTCCTTGTGCTGTCGTCGATGTATCAAGCGAAGCAGCTGATGAGGAATCGGGTACAGATGTTAACGAAAAAAAGAAGAAACACGGCTGCCCGCCAATAATGCTATGCAGAGGTACAACGTTAGTGCTACTCGTATGTTCAGTGTTTGTCAATGTACTGGCAGCAGTATTGGTGAGCGTACTAGAATGTATGGTAGTGGTAGGATGAATGGTGGAAGTGGAGCTGGCCACACTGCTCAAAGTGCCCGACGTTGAGGTTTCAGAGGAAACCGTAGAAAATGATATTTCAGTGGTAGTGGAATTCGATGGAATCGTAGTGCTTGTGCCTGAGGTTGATGAAGCAGTGGCAGTTGAGATTGTCCCACTGGTGGTGGTTGCCGTGGTAGTAGTGGTAGTTGTGGTGGCAGTTGTTGTGGTAGAAGTGGAATTGTTTTCCGATGTGGTGCTTTCAATGCTGGTGGAAGTGTCAGAAGTTTCTGTTGATGTCGCTGAAATTGTCCAAACCTAGTTTTAAAAGTATGCATTTCTAATACTTGTAGACGGCTGGGTGGTAGTCGTCGTTGATGTCGTGGATGTTGTCGTCGTCGCTGAACGAGAAAACAATTGAAAGCCAAATCAGGCCCAGCGTAGCGGCCGCCTTCGGCGATCAGCTATGCTAGGCCCAATTGCGTTGTTTTTATACTTGTACCAAATAGTCGCATTAGATAATCAAAAAGTAGTCACGAGTGTGTAACTTTTTTAACAGTTTTTTTTTCTTTTGCATTCACATGTTGTGTTGTCGAAAAGGTAAAAACTGTTACTGTTGTCATTATTACTATTATTGAGTCTGAAGAGTATATTTTCGGTATTAACTGTTCACGAAAACATACATGCGTTGGCCGTGCAAATTGCAGCAAATAGGTCGTCTCGGTCTTTCATATACCAATACCCGCCAGAGTCCAGCACAAACGCATCGTTTGCGGAGCAGGAAGCTCGAATGAATGTGCTTACTAGATGAATGGTACACAGAAAAATGAACTTTAATTTTCAACGGTTTTATTTACTGTTTAGTGCTGTAGTGTTAGAAGGCCTCATTTGTTGAACTAACACTAAATGAAGTTTATAGTCGCATATCTGAGAACATGAGTGGTTTATACATTCGGTCACATTTGAAGCTCATTTGAAGGTTAATTTTCTTTGAGGAAGAGGCTGTAGCCGGCTAATTCTTCTGCTAACATATGTATGTTTCATATTACCATGCTCTACTAAACGTACATATTTTCACTTATAATACGTTCATTTGTTTTCATATAGCCGGAAATCGGTAACGAAGAAGAAATTGGTACCTACGGAACCCGAAGCAATTTTAGTGTAACTTATCGAAGAGCCATCCAGCCATTTGCATGTTGAGCAATCATAGCCAATATAATAAGCAGCAGGTCTGAACTGAATTGCGGCCGTTAGTACTGTGTTTTCCTGAAATTACATGTATAAAATGCATTATATATACTCAGAGGAAAAAATAGCCTCAAATTGTGAGTGTTTAAACATTCTTTAGTGTGAACACTGAAAAAATGAGTGTTTTAAACACTCAAGCACTATTCAGGCTTATTTGATGCTTATTTTTTTCTCTGAACTCATGATGATTTGGTAACGGAAATTTCCGCCGGTCTCAAATTTGCATATTTATTTATCTCAGAAGGTGATCGTTTTGTCATTGCATGCAAAATAAGTACTGCAGATCATCGAAAGCAACATGATGCGCACGATTGGCATATACATATGACTTCGTTCTGTACAAATATTAAACTATTAATGTGGAACGATGATATCTTATTGTTATGTTTCTTATCAGGCACAACATGTTGTTGTTTTAGTTTTCAAGAGTTATACCATTTCTTATATATCAACAGTATGCAATCCGAATTTCAAAATTGGCCATATTGTGACAGTCGGATATTTGTACAGAATGGAGTCAAGTATTAAGAATATTAATTAAAAGCTTCTTTTTAATGGTTGCATCGATATGGTTTTGTTTGAAAAAAACAACAACAACAACAAAAAACAGAAACCTCAGCAGAATGAATAATCACTAAGTCTCCACCTTCGGCCTGGCAAGCGTTTCGGCCACTCGAATACGTGTATGGACTGGTTTGAAATATCAAATAGCAATAATCTTCGTACAAATTTTCATATCCAGACGGACAAGACACTGAATTATGCACACGACCATATGCGCAAGGTATGCCGTTTCGATACGAATACGACACTTGGACACCCATTCTTGACTGCCCTTCGAAAAAGCGGCGCCGCCAAAAATAAGAACCGCTTGGATAAGAATCGCTTTAATCAGAACACTCGGACAAAGGATAATCAAATTAATTAGCATTGTTCTAGGGTTCTCATTCAGGTGGTTCCTATCCAAGAGGTTCTTATATTAGGCGGCGCCGAAAATAGTGGGGTGTCGACAGGCGTATCGAATTTTAGAGAACATTTTCGAAGTATATTTTGCCTTAGCTTACCATTAAAATATTCTATGTGTACTTTACATTGGTACATAAATGTGGTTAGGCCAATGTAGTGCTTTTTTTTAAAAATTGACGTTATAAACTCGTCTTTCACCTTATGCAGTGGTTTTTTTTCTTCAGTAAATCTTTCCAGTGAGCTATCCACTAACCAACTGCACTAACAATAAGTCGCTGAAAATGTCATTAGAAAGTTCATTGAAAACAAAAGAGTTTGCTAGAGATGTTAGTGCAACGATGCGGAGCCACCTTATGAATAAGTAATGAGCATGTCGGGTAAGAGAAAGAAATCTTCCTGCCTCCAGCATTGATCACCATGGTCCTAACCACCAGAAATTTCAGCCTTATAAACACCAGAATGGGGCTAATAGATCGGTTGGCGCAAATGATAAATGGCGCAAATGGGGTCCTCCCGGTCCTAACAATAAGAGCAGTTACGAATTTCTTTGCATTCGAGTTTGATCCGGATCGCTCGCTCACAGCGTTTTGAATCTTTTATTTTCGCGCCGTTCCGGAAATGCCTACATCATCTTTGTTTTTTTTAAATATCTCTTTGTCTAAATATGCAAATGAAGTTACTATAATATATCGGCGGCTGTGAAACGCCGTGCGCCATATTGTTATGGCTTATCTCCATTGCATATGTACAGAAATATTAAATGTTTTCGACGTTCACACCGCATCACCAACTAACACGTTCGCAAATTTGAATTGATTGAGAGAATTGTACGGGAAAGGCGCCTGGTAATCCAATGAGTTTTCGTACGCCAGTAAAATGCCAACAACAAACAAGAAATGCTTAGCTTACCTGTTGAAGTTACACTTGTTATTTGCACAATTAGCAAAAACAATATCGACATGTCCGTGAAATTCATCGTTAAAGGGGGCCGGAAACCGTCATTTCACCGAGGAACTTGCTTATGTGTATTCCCTGAACATAAAAGTAGCGGGTCAATAAAACACTCATTATGAACACATTTTTCGCGAATGAAATGACGGTTTCCGGCCTCCTTTACGCGTATTCCGAAATAAAATAGATCAATGTAAAGAAATGAAGCAGACTCCAGACAAGAAAGAGAGCAGTGACTCTTAACCGGAAGCCATAGCGGTACTCTCGTATTCTCGACTCCATGGTTATCGGACCAACCCAAGTTCGGTGGCATCTATCAAGGTTGTTCCCGTAGCAGCAGAACTCCGTGTGTAAGAGACCCGTCACTTTAGTAACGGGTCGACCATAGAAGGAAATGGTGACTTTAACCCAGATATATTCCTGAATTGTAACTAACTTACAAAATATCGAAAATTTTGAACTGAAAACACTTCAGGAGGTCCAAAATTTTGATAGAAACATTTCACAGGATGTTAAAATACTATTGGCTTACCTGATTCCGTTCTGCACAAATATCCGACTGACGATTTATAATGGTATCTTATTGTTAGGTTTCTTTCCAATTACCCACGTTTGCCAAAGTATTCAAAATTTTCGGAAACCAATGTCATTTCACAAGCTTGTGAACCCGTACTGAATTGTGAAAAACTTGAATACGTTTACAAAATGGAACATATAATGACAGTCGGACATTTGTACAGAACGAAGTCAGATATTACAATACTAAATGTAGTCGGTCACAGTATGGTTATTGTATGCTTTAGTGAGAGTTCACGGTTTACAAACGCTAAAAGCAGTTTTGGCCGTTAGTATCAATGATGATATTCGTATGTACTGTTCGACAATTACGGCAACTCGCAAGTTAAATGCCGTCGTTTTTTTAACTATATAATAGAATTGCATTAGCATAACGCAAATATAAACAATGCATAATTTGTTTCGTTTTATTTCACTTTTATGCATGTTTCCGAATGAAATACTCGAATCATGCTTGTTTCGAACGATACGAGTAACTCGCATCAATCGAGCACTCGGAAGGCATTATGTAGACTACGACGATTGATGTCACAGTATGGTTAAGGTATGTCTCCTCACGAACTTGTTGCTCGAATTGCATTACGCATACAGGCCTCTTTCTTCCCTTGAATGAACAATTTCCACATGTGTTCCTGCTTATGGAAAACAATCATTCATTTCAATAAATTTCCACTGTTTAGCGGATATTGCTTATTGTCAGCATATTCTACAACGAAAAAATGAGTGTTTTCCACACTCAAAACATCTTTCAGGCTGTTTTGTCTGACAATGCGTGTACAGTACCTCTTTTCAACTTCTGCAGTGTACGACAATCCATCAGCATATTGTGTTTTATGAAGCAAATTGTTTCAAATACAAGGTTGGTTGTGAGCTGGCAGAACACAGCCAGTGTGTACAAAAGAGTGCGCGTCGTTTGAGACAATCAGGTGGCTATCCCTTATTATATAGAATGTCAAATGCCATTTTGTGTAAC
>JACMIJ010001879.1:0-10931 GCA_014805365.1 Koerneria luziae | reverse complement strand
GAGAAGATGGACAACGGCGCTCTGGCCGAGCCGCTACAGTTCCCATGGGCAGCACATATTACGAAGAAAAGTGAGCTGATTTATATCCTCCAAAATTCACGATGTATTGTTAGATTATCTGACTCTGTTCTGAACAAATGTCCGACGTGGTAGCTTTAACTTATTTTTAGCCAAGGTAGCTTACTTTATTGTTAGTAATGGTAACTTTTTCTTACTGTTAGTAATGGCAGCTGTATTTTGTTGCTAGTAATGATAGCTTTATCTTATTGTCAGCAATGGTAGATTTATCTTTTTGTTAGTAATTGTAGCTTGATCTTATTGTTAGTAATACTAGCTGTATCTTATTGTTAACAATGGTAGCTGTATCTTGTTGTTAGTAATGATCGCTGTATCCCTTTGTTTGTAATGGTAGCTTTATCTTATTGTTAATAATGGTAGCTGTGTAATTTTGATGGTAATGGTAGCTTGATCTTATTGTTAGCTATGCAAAGTGTGACCATGTTAGCCTAATGTACTTCTTTTCCCGTTTGTCAGATAACGTGACGGAGCGTCAATGCGGTGCGACGATCATCTCGCGTCGACACGCGCTGACCGCCGCGCACTGTTTGTTCCGCGTGTCAATCTTCAGCAATTGGCTACCACCGCAGTGCCAAATGTTCGTCCGCTACTGCTATTGGCATGTCTGACTCCATTCCGTACGAATATCCGACTGTCATTATATATTCAACTTTGTGAGCGCATTCAAGTTTTTCACAATTCAGTACAGGTTCACAGGTAATGAAATGACGTAGGTTTTTGAAAAATTTGAATACTTTGGCAAATATGGGTAATTGGAAGAAAACCTAATAATAAGATGCCATTATAAATCGACAGTTGGATATTTGTACAGAACGGAGTCAGGTAAGCAAACAGTACTGCTATGTATACCGTAGCATACTGAATGTGATCAAAAGCGCGATACCATTAGTGTCCTAATTGTAAGAATGACGCACAGAAAAAAGCCTAAATTTTGAGGGTTTTCTTCACTGTGTAGTGCTACAGTGTGCTAAACCCTCATTTTTTGAACTAAATGTGGTTTATGATCAGCCAATTTAACATGGGAAAAATAAATATTTGATAAGCGGACACAGTCGGTTAATTCTTGTTGTAAGTGGAAACCTTATTGTTAGTCATATGGACCTGTGCTAAAAAGAGTATACCTTATTGAAGTTTTAAAAAAACAGCTACTGAGTTTTGCTCGGTTTATGCCGTGTTCACTAATAGTTCTAGCTTTTTTGAGCTCTTCTTATTTAGACAACCGCGAAGTCCTCCTCCTCGATTCCAAGACGAAGTGCTGTCGGAGATGCTGGCCGGCGATCTGCTTCTGCACTATGGCGGCATTTGCTCGCCAGCCGGCGCCCGTAATGGAACGCACGATGATGCGTGTACACCGAATGGCGATATGAAGGTGCCAAAGGGGGGCCGGAAACCGTCAGTTCTCCGAAGAATTTGCCTATGTGTGTTCCCTGAACACAAAAGTGACAGGTCAATAAAACACTCGATATGAACACATTTTGTGCGAATGAAATCACGGTTTCCGGCCTTCTTTAAAAGGGATGGTCCAACAAAAATCACTCGCGCAAAAACCATACCTTTTGCCTTAGACTAAATATAATAGTAGGCCAAGAACGAAGAATGTTACTGTATGATACCTTACGAATGTTGAGACAGCAGTCTCATGTTCAAATGCTTTAACTTGTGAGCAGGCACTCTACTGTTTCAACTGCTATCTATAATAACTCAACCGACGATGTCATAGTTTTATGGTGCCGCCCAATATGAGAACCGCCGAGATAAGAACCGCTTGGATAAGGACCCTAGAACAATTGCTCGCTAATTTGATCATCCTTTCTTTGTCCGAGGGTTCTTATTCTCGGCGACAACAGTTTTATTGGATAGACATACACAACAACTTACAATTATTAGAATGAACAGCTTGCAATTTTTCAGAGCGTCAGAATTCGCACAATCGCGCCGGACATGCGATATCGCTGGCACGAATGTCACGGCGATTACGACGTGGCGCTCGTAGAATTCGATGAAATCGAGGTAAAGAGCAAAGATCCAAGATCACCTTGTTTATAGTTTGAATTCGATGGAGGCACTGTCATCCCGGCCTGTCTACCTGACAGGAATCAAGCGCTGACGAAGAACGGCTTTTCGTATGGATGGGGAATGGTGAATGGTATGTTTCTATGAAGGTTTGTTTCTTATGTGTAAAGGAGAAGCAAATTTTCTTTTCAAACTTTTTTGTCTCCGTTTAACCATAACTTGCTCTAGGTGTGAGACTTCTGTAAGTTCTTGATATAAATACAAAATGGTTGTTTTATGAGGATTGAAAGTATAAAAAAACCATCAACAAATAGCACGTAGCAATGCCTTATTTATTCATGTTTCACAACAAGAGTATGTGGACATAGCAATACAGTGCTCTACACATTCGCTAACATTGGAACGTTTTTTGGCAAATAAATCTTTCATACGTTGTAGGCAATGAAAGGATGAATGCACATTTTCTCCAACACACACATTTAGACGTTTACCTTCCACAACTTCGATACATTTCCGGACAACTCAAGAATGCCACAGATTTCGGAAACGTCATCCAAATGGACACGAGAATACCATTCGAACTCGAGAAAAGCAAGAACGGAGAGAAGGCAACTGTCAAGGGATCGCTTGGAGATGTGGGTGATGTTTTTATCACCTATCGCTACCGATGCTTCATTTCCCATCTCTGTCGCATGACGCGGCAGACATAACATTTCTTTCCCCAGCAGTATATAAGATGATGCTATGATGAAATAAATATTCTAACGACCACGCTTTTATCACCTACGAATTAGCATTACCATAGGGCATTGTAGATTGTTACAAAGAAGATCTCTAGGTAACGGATTAGACATTACATGTTCTATTCTTGAGTCATATTTCTTGTTAGTGGTTCTTAAAATCAGTTTGTTACCAAACGACTTGCTCTAAGCAACTGACGACACCTCATTGCTAGAGATAACGTTTTCACTCATTTCCTAATTGTAAGCATGAAACAATAATGAGATCAAACCACAATTCCGATGGATCAATGGTATTATTTCAGTCGGATAGTGGAGACGGAATGGTCGGCTACTTTTGTGACGATTCGCGATTTGTACTCGGCACCGGCGCGTTCACAATGGATGATGCCAGCTACTTTGGGTAACAATTTTTGTAAGCGTAGCTTATTTTCCGCTTATTGTTAGGACAATATACTTTTGTCCCAAAATATTCTCTACAAACTTGGTGATTAAAGAAATTACAATGATGAAAAATAAAAATAAAATAGAGAAAAATAACATCCATTGAAAATCTTACAATTAGAACAGGATCGACATGAACCGTTAAAGGGGAAACCATGAATCCTCTCAGACAAAATCACAATTTCCTTATATAGTTACCCCCTCAACGAAGTTGCGGGTCGCTTGTACACGCAATTCTGCCAACAAAAAAAAAAACGGTTTCGGGCCTCCTTTAATTTGATCCACCGTTTCAGAGACGTTCGTGGAGTTGCCGACGAAGTCTGCCGCCTGACGAATGTCTGCCCTGTAACGCGCACCTGCCAACAATAAGATGAACATTTACATTTGTATTAAAGGTGGCCGGAAACCGTCAGTTCACCGAGGAATTTGCTTATATGTATTCCCTGAACACAAAAGTGACGTGTCAATAGAGCACTCATAATGAACACATTTTTTTAACTAATGAAATGACGGTTTCCGGCCTCCTTTAACAATACAGTATTCGTTCTTTTTATTACAATAAATCGTGTTATTCAAGGATTGTCCTTCTGATAGGTGAAATTTACAATTAGGCAAAGTTTTACCCGTGATCAGAGGGGATCCTCGATGGGGGTACCTGGTGTGCCACAAACACTTTGTTAAAGCTAACAATAAGAACGGCAAATAACATAAACCCTACCCGCTACCTTCGTGGCAAAAACCACTTCCACATTTTCCGACCCCGTAGGGATGGCACCCTGTCGGTAGAGTCCTTCTTGTGTTATGGCTCAGAAGATCCTCTCAGCTATCACAACCTCCCAGGTTCTTTCGAGATTCCAGGAATCTGTGAGAGGAAACTAGCAGATTTCTAGAGGTTTACTGCCGTGACTGATAGCGAACCATGAACAAGTGCTCACACAATCAGTTCTCAGGGTTTCTCATCCCTCCGGGGTTGGTAGTGACAGCTTCACGAAAAGTAATCGGTCTGGTAAAAAGGTGGACACTCCGGACCCTACAACGTCTCGGCACCCTCGGTTACTTCCCCGCAGGCTACAATAACTTGAATGGGGAGGACTTTCTTTCACTTCACAATTAGTTCTCTCATTATCGGTTCTCTTCGCCGGCGTTCTCATCCCTCGAGGACAACATTCGCTGCGCTGATCTGATTATGGCCAGCCGAGAATGAAGAGTTGATTCGAGGGCGGCTGAAGGAGAAGCACAGCGACGACACCACAGGAAAAGAGGATATGCTATGTCTATCGCCTGTTGCTGTGTTCTTTGTAGTTTGTAGCTTGAACAGCACTACGGTATTTGCTTGTGTGGCTTAATAATTGTAAGAAAAACATGTTCAGTTCCGTGTTCTGGCTTGACGGTCTCAACTGTTGAATAGGTACTATTGGAATATCTGACTCCGTTCCATACAAATATCCGACTGTCTCTTCATCTTCATATTTTTTTTCCAAATTTTCATCATTCATAACAGGTTCACCAACTTGTGAAATGGCATATTTTTGTGAAAAATTTGAATATATAAGCAAATTTGTGTAAATGGAAATGAATCTAACAATAAGATGCCATTATAAATCGACAGTCGGATATTTGTACAGAACGGAGTCAGGTAAGCCAATAGTAACCTGTTGTTTATCAGAAGTACTCGTGTACTTTTTGCCCGCTTTTGGTCCCATCAGTAAGTAACACATTTCGTGATGTTGTAGCCGATCCACCAACTGTTTATCTTACTGTTAGCTTATTATTTCCGTTAGTGTGTTCGTTCTAGAAGCTAAAGCTTGAAATCGTTGAAATCGTGACAACAAGATGCTATTGACCTGCACATTACGTCTTATTGTTAGGTTTTTTGCTACTTCACGCTAACAAGATGTTGTTACTATTTCCCTGTTGTACACAAATAGAGGGAGTAGGTACGACCAAGCACACTGCTTCTTGTTTCCTATTGTTACATATTGGTATTCCGAAAACTCATGTAATTGTCTTGTTCGAGTTTGTGCTTTATTAGTGGGCAAAGTTTGTGATACTTGAGGAACAGGCTGCTACTCTTTGGAGAATGACGATTGCATTTAATCAGTGGATAAATAGGGTCATATCCCAAAAATTGGGTTTCTGAATAAGTAGCGCTCCATCTATCTCATCCATAACCATCATAACCGGGTTTTCACAACCACCCGGTTTGCAAAACAACGACTAAAATCCTACACAGAGAACCAAAATTCACTCATACCAAGTGGATCCTGCACACATCCTTGCATACACACGTACTTGTCACTTACTTAACTACTACTTACATCACTCACTTGCATTACTTACATAGCTACACTTACATAACTTACATCTTACATAACAATACACCCTTGAACATTAGCCCTCTGAAGCAGGAGGCGCTCAAGTGTTATTTTTTTATTATTCGGATTTGAACGTCTTTCTTCTCCTCCCTCCAATCCGGCCATTTATTGCATTTCCGGAAATATTTACATATGTTCCGGGAAAATATTGTCGAGCATGGTCCGGCCAATCTCATGTTGTTTGGTTCGCGATAGACATGTCATGTACCTGTTAAAGAAGGAGCAAACCCGCTTCCTCACTATGTCCGACTAGTCTTATGCTTACTGTGAAACACGAATAAACAGGGCATAGCTCTGTTTTATTTTTGCTCATTTGTCGGTATTACAAGACCAATAAAACACTCAATTGGCATTTATATTAAGTTATATATGCCATGTTAGCACTTTCGAACAGTTTCATTGTCATGACAGTATCATAATCATTGTCATTGTCATTGTAATCATTTATTATCATGACAGTGTCAATAATCTTATTGTTAAGACACACCATAGCGTGTGGAAATGCCTGTAGACGAATCATAATTGTCTTTGTGGTGTTTTCCGAACGTTTCGAGGTCTCGGAAATTTGGCAAAGATTTCTTGAGAAGAATCGAACACATCTGCAAAGTTCTCATCTTTGAACGTTCAGTCATCCCCAACCTGACATTACAACACTACCACTTTTACTGCAGCGGAACATGTGTTGTGCGGTTTCAAGAATAACTTATTGTTTTGTTATTTGGAGTTCGAACGATTTGTCTTCAAAATACCCGTAGAAAGTGAGTGTTTTAAACACTTCAAGACTATTAAAGCTTATCTGAGGCTTATTTTCTCTGAGAAATGCATCTTTATTTGGTGTTTCCTTTTCTGACTGATTTCCGCATTCTGTCGACTATTATGACAGGCGTTCTGCAAGAATCAATTAACATTTTATATCATACGACGAAGGAGTGGATCGTATTTGCGCCAACTGTTGCTATCTCCTTTAAAACCTTAATTTTTCGAACTTCTTGTGTCGTACCTTCCAGAAGCTATGGTCAGGAGAGTGCAGCAGGAACTACAGCTTTGGAAGAATTAAAACCGAGCTTGTATAGCTGATGGCGCAAATAGGGCTTACCCCTTTGAAGTACAGTTTTGATTTTATCTCGTTTCAACGCTCTTTCTCTGCACAATTCGCTGATAACTGTTGTTTATGACATTAAGAAGGGTATACAAGACTATCGCCTAGTTAGCTCTCCCTAGTTTTGAGTGTTTTAAACACTCGTGCACTATTCGATTCTTATTTTCCTTGAGTAAACCGGCAATCATGAAAGCCCCCGCTGGAACTGAGAGGAACCCCCGGTCATGTGTATGATGTTATTGGCGCAAATGAAGCGCCTTTCGGCTCACGAAACAAATCTCAGCGAAGAAATCGAGGAGAACGGGCACAAATTAGGTTTGAAACATCAAGCGGGCCATGAAAAGCAGGCGCAGAAAGGGTGAGCAGACGAGATTAACGAGTTGATTCTTGAGGAGAGCCGGCGAAGCTAACAATAGCGAACCTGTCGTGCTTTATTTAGAATCGCGTGTGAGACGAATTTTGAGTCTACTGGCACACTTATTTTGTGATGTACTTTGTAAAGTTTTAAATTATCTATACGCTTGTGGTTGGCATTTGTCATACTTTGGCGCTAACCATAAGATCCATCCATGGTTAAGTATTCACAGCATATCATTTTCGTCAGTTCACAGAACACAATCCACATATGACAATAGCTGCGGTAGTAAACTCCTCTGTTTCCAGTGACCTTTCCAGTGACCTTTTACCTTGAGTCATTGTAAAAGGTCACAGGAAAGCTCACAGGAATCGGAAAGTTTTTTTTTTAAAGGAATATAAATTTGAGAGAGTTCAACTATCTGGTGGTATATGTTTTCTTACTTGGACTGTTAATTTTCATTGTTCAAGCAGCATTTTCTTTTATCTAACAATAAGAAGCTCAGAACAACATGACCCTGAAATAAGCCTGAAAGGTGCTTGCAGGTTTATGACCCTCATTTTCTCCCCCGTTAAAGCTGTTGTCTATGAACTTCATTCAGTTCAAAAAATGAGGGTTTATAGCACTGCAGCAGCAGACAGTGAATAAAACCCTCAAAATTGAGGGTTATTTTTCTGTGAGTTCAGCCATCGCAGCATGATGTATATGTTTTATAGCCTTGATTGTAAAGAGTTGATTGTAAAAGCAGCATTTGTCTAACAATAAGACGTTTGATAAGAAACGTATGTCATGATAATACATTCTTACAATTAGGTTCTAGTGGTTGTACACTGTGCTATGATACAATTATGCTTCCTACTTGTGACTACTTCTTGGGAACGCATCAAAGATCTGGCCAATAACCAAATTTTGCTCCTCGGTCCAACATAGAGAGAGACATAAAAACGGGAACAAGTACACGCGTTTTTTCCGAAGATAATTGGAAGCCCGAAGGTGCAGTAAACGCGTAAATGAAGAGAATAGACGAGATCCTTGAAGAGTGGCCGCCCCCCTTCAACTTCTTTTGTACTAGTTGTTGTGCACGTGATCGTATGTCATATAATAATGGTATTCTTTATGATTTACAGTTGTATTGTAGTTTCACTTTACTCTACAGTTGCAGAATTTTGTTCTAACAACAAGATGTATACTTCGGTACATTTGTATGACTCTGTCGACTGTTGCTGTTTGAAGGAAACACCAGAACTGGTTATTTCTTGTCAGTTACATTTTTTACATACATATTTATCGGTATCATGGTAGATACCATGCCGATCGAAGGCATCTTCTTGTCAGTTACAATGACATGATAAATCCATCGTCGTATCGAAAGTAGAGCATTCAGTTGTATTGTGTGATACACTGATAGCAGTAAAGTATGTAACGGGGCAATTTGCAATAAACAAAACTACCTTTCTACTTTGTATTCCCATCCCCTCTGATGACAATGTTGTGAGAGGGAGGGGTCGGACAGGATCCAAAACTGATCTATCCCAACACTAAATCAACACTTTCTCTTTTATTTTTGTGTTTATTTACCTAACTTACTTATAACTAATTCTTCTTTTATTATCACATTTAATAATAAAAGATAGTTATTTTATTATTATTATTATTACATTTATTATTATCACATTCCCTGAATTTGATGAAACGATTATTGACCCATTTTGCCCTGCATCCGACAATTAGTATTCGCAAAAATAGACATGTAAACACGGTGCTCTTTCGAAAAGGTTTAGATTGTTTAATTTAGCTTATTATGCATATTTCTGCTCTACGAGAAGCATCAGATTGGGGCAATTTCTTATTACTTCTTTCTCCTCTCACCAATCGTCACTTCGTGTTGTTTCCGTCATTTAAGATTTAAGGAAGTGTGAATGGTTATTTAGTAATAATTATATACAGTATGAAAAGAGATGGTTTTATTAATGTAAGATCCCCTACTCACTAAATGAAATGCTCGGTGGAACCGCGATCCACCATTTTCCTCGGTGGACCAACCAAACTCCACCGAGATGCCACCAAGCACAACGGTGGAGGCCATTATAAAAGTGACCCACCATTCTCCACGGTGGGATGACCGTGGGGAAAGGCGGTTTATCGCGGCTCCACCGAACATTTCGTTTTGTGAGTACTGTTACTGTGAACTTATTGTTATAACTATAGTAATGCAAGAATAGCCGACCTTTCTTTCTTTTTCTTTTTCCCCTTTTTCCCCTTATTCTCACAAATCGTCACATATTTTTCTTGCCTGAACTTAGGATTGAAATCAAATATGTTTGGTTATTTATTGTTATTATTAATGACAACAAGAATTAAGTACAGTAAGTTAGAAGGTATTTCTTATTACATCTTTCTCTTCACCAATTGTCGCACTTAGGATATAAATCAAGTATGTATGGTTACTTATTGTTAGTAATAATGATAAAAAGAAGTAAGTGCGGTATGCTACAAAGTGTATCAAGCTACTACTTGTTAGTAATGCGAGCTTAGCCGATCTTTCTTATTACTTCTTTCTTCTCACCACACTTCTTTTTTTTGCTTGCAAGGATTGAAACAAAGTACGTGTGGTTACTTATTATTAGCACTTATTAATGACAATGAGAAGTAAATACAATATGTTATAAAGTGTTTTTGCTAGTAATTTGAGATTAGCAGGTATTACTTCTTTCTCTTCACCAAATGTCACTTCTTTTCTTGCCTGCACTTAGAATTGGAACGAAGTATGCATGGTTACTTATTGTTAGTAATAATGATAATAAGAAGTATGTACAGTATGCTACAAAGTATATTTGGCTTCTAATTCTTAGTTTTGCGAGATTAGCCGGTCTTTCTCATTACTTCTTTCTTCTCACCACACGCGTCACTTCTTGTGTTGTTTCCATGTGATCCACTCGCTTTCTGCTCATTCATATTTCATTGTTCTACTCTATTGCGGTTCTTATTATTCACCGGAACAGTTTTTTTGTTATTAGAACCAAAAAAATTTAGCTACTTCTTATTCACTACCAATTCGGTGTTCAGAAGAAGTGATTACGGTGACCGTCTTAGACATATTGTATTCTGATGAGTAGTGCATTTCCTACATGTCTAATATGTTTTTGATATGAAACGCCAATGATATGCAATAATTCAGACAAAAAAACTTACATATGTCTCAAAGTTCTGACAATCGCTGCATAGCTTTATTTTTTTTGTTTGTTAGCGTTTTTTTTCTGCTGTCTATAACACAGATAGTAGAAAAACGTACAATACTTTGTCTCTAAAATGACATTCATTCATTGCCATATTAGTTGTATTATAGTAAAAAAAACCATTAAGAACCAGAGTGGGTACTTTAATAATTGTAAGACTTACATACATTACCCAATAGTTCTCATTCAGATGGGTTCTCTTTCAAGTAGTTCTCATTTGAGAGAGAATAATAAGAAGCAAAGTAGCCTCATGCATTCTCTCCCTCTCGACGTCACTGCCATAGACGTCCTCTTCGATGAGCGGATAAACATCGCTTATTGTTAGCTAGGAGAGACTTTTCGCCTACCCCGCTAACTTTATAGAGCAAACTACATATAGATACATTGTGTGATCTTTACAAAACATCGTACATAACATTATTCGTCTCTGGATAAGTCTATTTTCATTCCCGAATAGTGAAACCTGTTTACTTACATAGCAGTAAATATTATACATATAAGAAGTATCGGTCATAAAAGATAATGATGGGGTTACGAATAGTGTATGAACGCATAAATTGTAAGGTTACAAAGGACACTTCGTTTTACAAC
>JACMIJ010001878.1:0-10939 GCA_014805365.1 Koerneria luziae | reverse complement strand
TATGATAGCTATGGTATTACAAATGTTCGCATTCCACAAGAACTTCACAAGCTCGTGAAACGGCAGAGATACGCTCAATTTCAATATTCTACCAAATTTGTCTAACGAGGAACAACAACCATAACAATAAGATTTGACCACAAATAGCGAAAGTTAGATACATAACTGAGCCCGTTATTCCAATAGTATAATATATTCGAAACAGCTTTCAGTCGAATGTTTGACGAGGGGTGCATACAGTGATGTTAAATGAAAGAAGTTTTCGAGTAACTTACTAAGCTAGGGATATTAACAAGTCCACTTGTTAATATCCCTAAGGTTGGTTTTGCTAGGATGAGTAAAGTTACTAGGAGATTCCCAAGTCAAAAAATTCCATGCCTTCTTCTTCTTCTTCTTGGTTATAAAAAGGTCATAAAGTTTTAACTAAGGCTGCTATTATGCCTCAAACTATATCAGTGCACAGTCCACAAACTTTTAAGTCACATTATAAGTAATTAGGCTCCTAGCATTGCTCAGTGATTTTTGCCGAGGTAACAAACATCGCTTCCCGAGCTCGATTTCCAACTTGTGAAAACATGGTCTAGAGAACTCAAATCTCTTTTTGCCATTTTGTGAATGATGAAAGATACTACCACATGTATCTTCCATAGATAATTTTTTGCTTGTACACAGTTGCGCGCCGTCTTGCTTCTTTTGGACTATTACAATTTCAGCGATTTTGCCCTGTTCACACTGTTATAAAGAGCGAACTAGGAATGAACATATAATAATGAACAATCTACTAACAATAAGAATGATTCTATCTTATTCATATGTTTCGACTTCCATTATAGATCTTTTGGCATGTACTTAATTTTTTTTCAAAAGTTTATATCTCTTGTTGGCTAATGCTTAGAGTCAATCCACGAATGTGCTATTGTAGAGTGTGAGTGATACTACAGAGACGCATGCACATACGCACGACAGCGCTTTAGAGAAGGGAAATACTGGGCTTCTAATGAAGGGGTCATTTTCGACCATGTTGTTCAACGGACATTTGTGAACGGGCCTCGCATTAAAAAATCTTCGAAATGGTACTGAAACATTACTTAGCACATGCACTATGACCCTACAATGGGATTTCACAAATTCTTTGCAGGCCACAGTTTTAACTGCGAAAAATATATTTTTTGAGTTTTCTGTTGTGTGCTAGACTAGCCGCTTATAAGAAATAGTGTGCTGAATTGCTAATGAGGGGTGCATATATACATGCTATAAAGGTTTGCATATTGGCCAACACCCTTTGAGAAAACTTTAAGAAATCGTTTTTTAGCATTCACTCCCACTCTCCGCTTCACAAAGTGTTGCATATTCTAGCCTACCGTAAGCAAGCGAAAACATACTGAAGTACCAATTCCATCTATGTTAATCAACAGGTGTTGCTACGTCAAACTGCAGCACGCTCCGATTTCAGAAGCTGTCTGTTGAGCTGAGATGGGTCATTGAATAGAGTGATGTTTTTCATCAGGACCTATTTTTCGATTGTTTTTTCTTGTTGTTAGACGTAGACGTATGCAGAGAATTGTGTTACCGTTTGAAGCGTACATGTGAATACTATTCACTGTTCCAAGGTTTCCTTAATTGGTTGCCATTCCTTGCTGGGAGATACAAAAGAACGAGGGGAACCCAAAAACGGCAATCACTGTTCCACTGCTGCTGAACAGAAAGTTAATCCGATTGAGAAAATGAGTGTTATAAACACTTCACTGTTCTTGACGAATGCATAAAACAGTCGAACAATCTGATTATGCGGCTTATTTTTTCTTACATTGCAAAGCTTGGCAGGATCGGTTTTCGTGCCCGCATACGTCAAACGACGTGATTGGGTGGTGATAAGATGATAAGCACCCGAACGGGTGTTGGATTGGATGGAGTACGGCTAAATTCTTGTGCGAATGATAAGAAGGCCTCCTCGTCAGATGCGATCACGATAGACTAAACATTCTGAACCCTAATGGTCAGTGATGGCACGCATGAGCTGCATGGCAAATCGCATAATCTTACCCCGGATTACAGTAACTAATTTGCATACGAGCATGATAACCTCACTCATGAGAACAATTATTCCATACAATGCATTTATTACTTGTAAAGCTGATACAACTAACTTCGCTAACAAATAATAGCCATTTTGACTAAATATATGTATTTTGTCACATTGCCAAAATCGTTATAAAGAAGCATTTACTGTTTAATAAATGATCTTACAATTAGAAATAGCATGATCGTCGTAAAGAAATCTGTCTCCATTTCAGAATTGTTAAATAACTAGTTTGACTATAGCAAAACGCCTGGATACCGCCACTTACTGGGATTCTACTGCTCTTTCTAAGAAGATGCAAAAGAAGTCTATTTGCAGTGCTTTTTAGGATCTTGGTTCACAGTAACCCTAATTGTAAGTATTAGCGCCTTCAACAAGGAAATATCAATCAACTTGTTTCAAGTATTTGTTTCTCATAACAGAATATAATATTTATGGTTGACATCGGTTCCATGTGTGAACAGAGATATGAAGGCTAATTTCTAGATAGAATTTTTGTTACATAGTTCTTGGGATATGATATTACTGTAGTCCATTGTAGTGTGTCGAGTGATGTCGCTATTGTTAGTGCAAAATCATCCAAAATGATGCGATATTGATGTCAGAATTTGTTATCAGATGCAGTGATAAGCAGTGATCGTAATCTCTACCGTTACTACCTTCTCGGTATAAAAGAGCAGATGGACCGTCTTAAGGCAAGTGCCAAGTTCCACTTTATTCACTAGCAAACAAATATTGCTGAATTTTTTTGGGTTTTATTCGCTGTATCGGTGTCATAGAGAATCATTTTTGAACTGGAGTTAACTGGCTACTGTTGTACTTCTTACTCTTATTGTTAGTGTTATGCTTTTGATTGGCTCGTGTTACTGCTGCACACTAACAATGTTATTATTGCGTACTTACGATTAATATCTTACATTGTATTGTTCAGAATGCGTTCTCTTCTTGTGTTGTTACTCGTCGTCTCGACGACACTCGCCGTTGTTGTCAAGATGCCGACACGGAGAGAACCGTCACTCCGGACAAGAATGATCAGGTGAGCGGGTGACTAGTATAACCGACGAATAATATCGTCTTTAGTCGACGAATGATCTTTCTTTCTTTCTTTATTCATATACCTATATCCAAGGCAGTTGGTCATAAGGCAAATGCGCTAATAGGACAAGGGGGAGGCGGTTGAATAAGGAGGCGAATAGTCCATTCTGCGAAATCGTAATTTCTTTGTGACAGAAATGTGCATAAGAGACCCGCAACTTCTGTGAGGGGGAAACCATATAAGGAAATGCTGGGATTTTTTGCCTAACAATAAGAGGATTCACGATTTCCAGTTCCCTTTAAATGATGAACAGCTCACGATTAGTCTTCGAGAGTATGACATTTCAATAGATAATCGTGTTTAGAAATACAATCTCGCCATAACCACGTTGTGTCAATGCTATCAAACCGACAGAAACAACCAGCTAACTGATTGTACGAACTAGCACTTTGTAAATTGTGCAATACGCGTAAAAATGAAATACATGTTTAGGGAAGGAACGTGGGCAGAATTCCGCAAGACGCACGCGATTACGCGCGGGTCTTCTTTGAAATCGCGCGCTAGCCGTCTGGCCACCGGAAGCCAACCGATAGTCGACTACTACGATGACTTCTATCTCGGTGTGGTGTCCATCGGCACTCCTGGTAAGCTCAGCATGCTCAGAGAAAAATAAGCCTGAATAGTGCTGGAGTGTTTAAAGCACTCATTTTTTTCAGTATTAAATATGGGTTTTATGGTTTATAATCCAGGGTTTTTGAGGGTTTATAATCTGTGGGAGGGTTTTTTGAGGGTTAAAACACTCAAAATGTAAGGTTTATTTGTCTCCGAGTACACGGGACGCAATGAGTACAGGATGTCCATAGACAACGAGTTGGAGACCCTCACTTTTGAGGGTTTCATTCACTGCTTACAATTAGTGCTTGCCGTGTTATATGTAAATCATCACGTGTTGAATTAATTGTCAGCATACCTAACAACAAGGTAGGTCTGGTCTTAAACATGGTCTTAGACACGAATGTACCTATTAGGAATACTTTAGAATATTACATTTTTTTCTGATAATGAGAAGAACATCGTATGTCACTTGTTGCTTTTGTGTTACCAACGATGTTATTTCGTGACTGCTGGGACTGTTTCATATGTGGTGTTCATGAAAGTAAGAACAACTTGGCAAATGTAAAACTTGCAGCTCAAAACTTCACCGTTTCGCTGGATACGGGATCATCGAACTTGTGGGTGATCGACGGTGATTGCACGGCCATCGACTGCGAAGGTCAACCGGAGTCGGGCCATCGCAAGAATCAGTTCAACACGAGGCGAGATACCCGATTTCCTAGTGATTATTAATATATATGACAAGTGTTTGAAACATGTAGGTTGATGTTCCTTCAAGGAAAGCAACAAATTCTTACACTGTAAATGGTAAAGCTTATGAAATCATTCATTGCGTTATAATTTAATTTAATTATTTATCCAAAACATCATTAGCAGAATAATATGGAGCGTATAAACAGCGGGGAGTTGTCCGTCAGGGTTTGGAGAACCGTCGCCATGCGAATCGGGGGATGAGATTGTGTAATAGAAACGGGAGAAGGATACTAATTGTAAGAATTTGCTTAGTAATGAAATCGTGAAATGAGAGTGCTATTAATAATATGTGTCTTAGGTAGATTATGGAGATATCGTCTCATAGCTGCATGGTTACTATTTTGGAGATGGCTAATATGCAGTGTATTATACTATTATAGACGAGGTTGCTATAATTTTTATGCTTGAAGTTATCTAAAACACAAGATGGATACTTGTTTGCATTTCCGGCGCCCGACTGGCGGTGCTGTGGCGCCGGGGCGTTTTCGATCAAATTGACGAGGTTCTTTTACAGTGCTTCGAATACGTTTGTGAACGACGGTACCCAGATTCAGCTGGAGTATGGAGCCGGGTATGCCGCCGGTTACCTCGCTCGAGATACGGTCTCGGTTGGTCTGCTTTCAGTAGGCGGAATTTGCCAAGTCTACTATAGTACAAGTGAGGAAGCAGTACATTACTGCTTAACAAGCCTGCTTTATTGTTAGTAATAGTACAAACGCGGTGTTTTCCTTCATACGTACCTTCCCTCTGTCAGAAGCTTTGTTGAGGAAAGCGATGACATGGCATAGCATGTTGTTTCCTTTTAACTACATTTTCTGTTTTGGATACAAGGCTTTACACTTGAAAAGAAGAAGAAGATTCGCAAAGTTGAGTCCGGAAAAAGTGCTACTGATCTGATGGAGGGTTCGATTAAGTTCGTATCGCTTTCAGTTCGCCGGAATCACCGTTCCAAACCAGGGAATTGCTGTGATCACCTACGATGACGACGTACGTTTTCTTCATATTCGAAAATTTAAACTTACTAATAATAAGATTCATTGTACTGATGGCCAAGAGACGTGTGGCGAATGTGATGTTGTTGCTAAAAGTGATATGGAAACCATCGATTTTTTATACACTGAGGAGTTGTCCATATGTATGGCCTAACAATGAGCACAAAAGAAAAGAGATACATATGCATACATTTGTGCTGATACAAAAGCAGTATCTTCTCCTGCCCCATCAAATAAGCAACAAAATGACATTTTGGATAGCCCGTATAGCTTTTTGCTTGCTGTGAAACATGAAGATATGGCACAATTATAAATATCTTCATGTATTTTTGTTATATCTTTGTTTATTGTCAAGCTCCTATTTTCAATCTTTCAAGCATCGTAGTGAAAAAAACATTTAATTAATTTTTGTATCATAATGTGATATGTACAGAGGAACATACAAATGTGCCAAATAAATTCACGATATGTTTTACGGGAACATAGTAGTTTTGAAAAGTAAATTTCCTTCTTTCTACAGATTACATCTATAATCATTGCACATGAACGAGAACTGTCCCATAAGCAGTTCTCGTTCATGTACTCACTATGTGAGTAGAGCAAATACAAGTTCCAGCAAAGGTCGACATTTGCAGACATTCGGCTCGCAACCGATCGACGGCATCTTCGGTCTCGGATGGCCGGATCTCTCCGAGGACAACGTCGTGCCGCCACTTCAGAACGCGCTCTCGCAGCTGGATGCACCGATCTTCACCATCTGGCTGGATCGGTGAGTTCGTTCAGAGCATGCTCATTGTTAAAGAAGGAGTAAACTCACTTTTTAAGGTACTATGTCCCAGTTAACCATAGCTTGCCCTGAGTGTGGTTGACACTTCTGTAGCTTGTTTAGTGATAAAAAAAAATGCCAATTGAGTGTTTTGTGAGGCTTGAAAGACAGAAACTCGTCAAAAAATAGCATGTAGCTATGCCCTATTTGTTCATGTTTCACAACAAACATAAGACTCGGGCATAGTAAGAAAAAAGTGCGTTCACTCCTTCTTTAATACTATCTGAATAGTCCGTTCCGTTCTGTACAAGTGTACTCGACGGTCGGCTATATAAACTTATCTTATTGTTATGGTTCTTTTATCTTGCACAAATTTGCCGATATATTCAAATCTTCTGGAAACATTATGCCGTTTCTCATGCTTTCACATGATCTGGTAAAATTTCAACACATTTGCAAATGTGAATATAAATATATAATGGAGCGTTTTGTATGAATCAGGTATGACAAGAGTTATTGGTGCTTGGCCTAGCCGGTTTATCTAGAGTTCATTATGTCATTTGTTCACTATCGCGTGAAGTAGTGCGAACTGAACTTGCCCAGATAACGACAAAATAGGGAAGTTTGCAAGGCTTAAATAAGGCCAGAAACCGTTGTTTTGTCTTATTGTTAGCAGAACTGTGTGTATAACGGACCCACAACTTCTGTGAAGGGAGCAAATATATAAGGAAATGGTGCATTTCGCCTCCAAAGACTCACGGTTTCCGGCGCCCTTTAACTGGGAAAAGCGTCAGCAATATCAGTTTTAGGTCTTAAGTTAAAGGTTCTAAAATAATCAGCCACCAGAAAACCGTTTAGGCATTTGGCACTGGCCCAAGGCATTCCGGCCGGGCAAGTCACGTATGGTGCATTGGACAACGAGCACTGCGATGCACAGGTCGACTACGTCAGCCTGACCTCGGAGACCTACTGGCAGTTTGCTCTGAGCGGGTTAGTGACACACATTGACAGTGACAGTGATAATAGCATCCCGGAAACGCTTCTACTACGCAATACGTTAGAATGTTCGTTATCTAATACGGGTAAAGTAAAGAAGAAGATTCCTTTCAGTGTATCGGTGGGTAAATTCTCATCAAGCGCCCGACAGCAGGCGATTTCCGACTCCGGCACATCCTTCCTCGGGGTCCCTCGAAATGTTCTTCAGGGCATCGCCGATAACACCAACGCCGATTACTACGACGATTATGATCTCGTGAGTCCCCCCTGTTTTTATACTTTCCAAGGAACGTGTACACACATATGTTTTGAGTATCTTAAAGAAGTACGGAATTCATGTACTTATGCATTGTAACTGTAAAGAGCGAGTAATAATAGTGCATAATGATGTTTTAGGGAACCACAACGAAGGATTATAACATTAACGTTTTTTGGTGCAGTTCTGCACTTGCGAATAATTTGAATACTTTTGCAAATATATTATTGGAAAGAAACCTAACGATAAGATTTGATTATATAGTGACTATCGGGTATTTGTACAGATCGGAGTCAAGCATAACACTCTTTGGAGTACTCGTTTAGTGCATCCACTAAAATGTGTACATCTCTTCTCATTCTGCAAGGAAATCTTATTGCTAGGTTCAACAGCCATTTTTTCCTTGCAATTGGTGCTGTGCAATGCTCAATAAGGCTCCTCAGCACTGCGATTTCAGTACGTTGTGAAATGCAATGCGAAGGTGCCCGACATTGTCTTCACCATCGGCGGAAAGCAGTACGCCATCCCGTCGACTGAATATGTGCTTGATGTAAGCTTTACAACAGAGTTTTACATCTTTACATCTTTTTTCATATGTCCAAGGTATTTGGTGATGATAAGGCCAATGCGCTAACAGGACCGGGGATGAATTTTTGAAAAAAGGGGATATCTATAGTTTTGTTAACTGTTTTTCAGAATAGATACACCTCCACACTCGAGAACAACAGAATGTATCATTCTATGATATTTAAAGGAGGTCGGAAACCGTCATTTCATTCGCGCTAAATCTGTTTTTTATTGACCCATCATTTTTGCTTTCAGGGAATACACATAAGTAATTTCTTAAACTGACGATTTCCGACTCCCTTTAGAGAAAATTTTTTTATCTATTGTATATATGAAAGAGAACAACAGATACATCTCATTGTCTTTATAACGTGAAAATTTTTGGACTTCTGTCCACTGTGCACTTTATCACTTAGGTACATTTCAGCTGGAGTTGGGAGGCGGTAATTGTGCGATCACCGCCTTCGAGGAGGACGGCGGCGGTTTCGGGCCGGACTTTATCCTCGGCGACACGTTCATCCGCACTTTCTGCAATGTGCATGACATTGGCGGCAGCAAAATCGGCTTCGCCAAGGCGCATCACAGCGAGATTTGAGGCGATTGTACCAAAAATGTGTATATTTCTCCACCTAATAAATGTTATTCTAAAAAAAACTTTATTCACACTATTCACATGTTGCACGTATCATGCTAATTGTCAGACAGTGATACTTCAGCTGGTCTCAAATTTCCATTTTTCATTATTTTTACAAGCTTAGTCTATATGCTTATAAGGTATGATACTGTAAAGTAGCAGCACGCTACTCGCATGCTTTCGAAGTTAAAGAATTCCTGAAACCGTTGTTTTGTGACTATGTGGATAACAGACCCGCAACTTCTGTGAGGGGGCAACCATATAAGGAAATGGTGGGTTTCCTCCTCCTTTAAGATTTTTACCGATCGCTTTAACAATAAGATGTCCAGAAGGCGTTTGGGTAATTGAGGATACATGACAATCTCAAATGCGTGATATTACAGTTTCAATTGCTATGTATGTTCTTATCTCACACATTCCTTTTCAATCGGCCCTTTCACTCTTTTTCTGAACGCCTTGTCAATCTTTTAGCAAATGTTCAACGCACCATATCTGACTCGTTTATCGTATTTTAATCTTACCACATTAGAGTATTGTCGCCTTATTCATGATCGTATCTTTCTGTATCGTACCGTGTTTGGTCTCATTAATATATCTTTTGCACCTTGTTTCATTAGAATCAATTTCATCACCCGAGGCCACCCTTATCGTATACGCACTACTTTCTTCCCTACCTCTGCTCTCATCCCTTATTATATGTATTATATATGTATTACAATTAGTAAGCCTTTTTATGTAACAGTTGTGCATTTCAAGGCGGATAAAGCTAGAGCGCTGAAATTTTGGGAGCAAATAGCCATTGAGAAGACCGACTCCCAAAAATACTAAAAATTTGAAAATTCGGATTCAGAAGGCCGTTACAGCGACTTCAATTCTCAAATAAAAACCTCAATAACAACCTCAGTTTTAAAGGTAATGCTACAAAACGACAATTGAGAGTTTCCAACAGGGTCCCCTATCTACCAAGAGAGACAGCATGCAAAAATTTTATCTGGCCTTCTGAATATGACGTCAACAAGATTTTGACGTCGACAAGTGTTGCATTTGGACATTCGATGTTCAGTCAGCTCCTATTGAAGCCAGAGAGCTGAAATTCAGCACAGAACATCTTCCAGTAGTGATAGAGCCTAAGAAAAATTTTCTGAATTGGCTCCAGAAGGCTGGTACGACGTCGCAAAGTTTCAAACAGAATCCACGTCGACGGCTTCAGATTTCATGTTATTGACCCAATGAAGCTAGAGCAGCATCTTGTCCCCAATCTGCTAAAGATAAAAGAATCTGAGAATTCCGCCTGGGCTTCTGAAGGCAATGTCGTTAATATTGACGACTTCGGATTACTAAAGCGAGAACTACGGGAGCTAGGGACAGGCGGTTTTCGGTAACATGTTACAGGTAGCCGGTAAAGCTTAATGACAATGTTCAATTTTCAAATTTGTGTCATAATCACTTATAAACTTTACATTATTTAAACTGAAATATTAAAATGATAACCACGGCAGTTAGCGACAAGCGGTTTTCGATAAGATGAATGATGTGGCCAATAAAGCATACAGTTCCCTTAAAAAATGTGGCCATGATTGTTGTCCGTGTTGTAGAGGAACCTTCTCCCGAATCAAGTCATCATAGCCTGCCTGACAATGAGGAAGCCCACGTTTCACATATGTACAAGCCATGAGAGAGAACCGTTTTATAATGTAACGGAGTGGTTAGTGAGTCTGACAAAAGGGTGGAGGGAGACGATCGAACGGGGTCAACGATCTCAATTCCTGACGCGTTTCTTGTGCAGCTTGCGTGCTTTCGTCATTTTCTTCGCGAAGTGAACGTGTGAGTAGGCGACGATGGCGCCCCACACCATGCCGACCGCCATGAACACCAGGAACGGTGTGACGAACTCCGCCTCCTGCAAACCATCGAATACAAGAAAAGCAAGACACTTCCTTTCTAGCTTAGAAAGAAGAATATGGAACGCTTCAAATGTATGGATGAAAAGGATTCTTTGCATGTTCCTCTCATTTTCTGAAACCGTGCCCAAACGGGGCCGGAATTGCTCTGCAACATTTGGCAGCTTTTTAACAAAAAAAAACGATTCTTGCCAGGCTGCAAAACAAAATTAAGACTGGCTTTTCTGTATTGGCATTGTCTAGACGCCTTTTACAACATGAGCATTACAATTGGAAGGTGCCGGTTCCATTTCTGGCAGGGAAAATGGCGAAAAATGGACGTACGTTTTTTCGATAGCCATGT
>JACMIJ010001877.1:0-10941 GCA_014805365.1 Koerneria luziae | reverse complement strand
CTCTAGCCCTTTAGGCCTAGCCGGTGCCCCTAACTTTCGTAGGTAAGCTTATGTTTTGCAGTATTCGAGGTCTCTAGGTTCTAGAACCGAACCAAAAAAAGGTGGTCTTTAACGACCGTAAGATCTTACCGTAACATCGGTAACATTAGGGCGTGTAGCGTAGGTAACATTGCAAAAATTTGCATATTAACCACCTGCACGCGTCCGTCCAACCTCTAACATCTGTCACCATCGTAAAGCGCAGTTTTTTCTCCCATGGATTCCACTCTTTCGAAATATGGCACTCCATTGGCTGGTGGTAGCGCTACCAGTGCAGGCCTAGTACCACAGCTGGCACTGCCAAGTGCCTATGGCTAATGTTCCTCGGCCGCAGATTGGTAGCGCTACCATTGTGCCTCATTTGGATCACCAGGGTATGCCATGATTGTACCACCGTGGAGTGCCATTGTATTACCACCACTTTTGGCTGAGTGCCAGCATCCATGTGAGTGTTTTTCCTGTGCGGTAGACTGTAGTGATGCTTGTCCGATCTGTTGCATCCAGTGTCGAAAATTTTATGCTTCGGTTTTTTGTTGTTGTCCCTTGGTTAGATATTGTTTTAAAGTTTGTTTTTTACTGTCCTTTGTATAGTTTGAAAATATTTTGAACCAATCCGCTCAATGTCTTTTCTGTGAAGCGATTTCTCGACATTTATAGGCAGTCTTTACATAATTTTTTTTTGTTGAATCATTTCTCTATTGGTGTTGTTGTAGAATGGAGTTGAACTGTGAGAATTCAAGGAAGTAAAGAGATTGATTCCTCAATGAGTATTGCGTACAGTGGATGAACATACACAAACAACATGGCGGGTGGGGTGGGTATACAGTACCGGTCTTGTATACGATAGCAAAGACTTCACTCTCTAACAATAAGACAAAGAGGTGAAACTTGTGAAGCAATGTGCTGTGATACTTATTGTTAGTTTCGTAAGTTGTGGTGAAAACAAAATTCTATACGTGCACCTCATTTTCAAGAAGCAAACACAAAGGTTATATGCAATCTGATCATTCGGGGAGGGAAGCCACGCCCCCTCCACCTCAGTTGAAGTAGACCTAAATTCATTGCTCATTTGCGACTTCCGGTCGGATTGAAGTGAACTCCATTGTATTCGGATCATCTTGTCTGTTCCTTTGATGTCGGCGACAGAAGAATTTTCGGATTTCAGCGTTGAAGGCGAAGTACAGTATCGGGTTCAGCTAAAGTATACAATCAAGTGAGTGCCAGGACCATTCGCGCGCGAAATTCAAATTTAAATACAACTGTCTTTCAAAATAATACCAATACCGTATGCTTATCGTTGGCAAAATTAAGTGGAGTGTCTGGTTTCTCACAGTTAGAGAAAAATAAGCAGACAAGCCTGAATAGTGTTTGAGTGTATAAAACACTCATTTCTGTCAGTGTTAAGTATTTCGTAATTCTATTGGAAAAAAATAAGCGTTAGAAACACTCAAGCACAAAAGAGTGCACTTAAAAATTTAAGGCTTATTGTTCTCTGAGCACAATAAGCATCCATTCCGGCTACCCCTTTTCGGAAAAGCCTACCCTGAAAACTCAGGCTTTTTGCGGGATGCCCAGTTCAAAGGGGTAAAGTGCCCGGGAAAAGCCTGGTCAAAAACAGGCTTTTCGCAGGCTTTTGTTCTGTGAGTACCTGACAGAAGAAGCACAGACAAATGGATTACCTTGCAACCAGCCTACGATCATCCGCTGTGTAACTTGCTCGTCTTGGAAAGATTGCTAGCGAATGCAACTTACACACAGAAAAACAATGACTTATTTCACAAAATGAAATGACTTACAAGTGACTTTTACTTTGCGAACTAAGTCATATAAATGACTTACTTACAGCTAACAATAAGACATATAATGACTTGGAGCGTTTCGCAGTCATTTTATTTCGTCATTGTTTTCTGTGTGTACTATACTCCCTTGTCTGGGCTGATCGGCTTTATATGTACAAGAAGTAACTATGTATGTGCCAGCGATACCCAGGCATTATGGGCCTGTATGCGCGCTTGGCCATAACATCAAGGCCGTCCGAGTTTGGTTTTGGTTGATTTGGTTTCTTAAAATGCTTACCATGTTTCCGATAGTGTACAAGTTGAAGAGGAGGAACGACTGTAGCTGGGATATTATAAAGTAATTGAAGAAATTAGCGAGGGCAAATACGAAAGCAACCGAGAAAAACTAAAAAAAACATTGTATTTAAAGAAGGAGTGAACGCACTTTTTTCTTACTATGCCCTAGTCTTATGTTTGTTGTGAAACACGAATAAATAGGTCATAGTTACATGCTATTTTTTAGGCAGTTCTCTGTCTTTCAAGCTTCATAAAACACACAATTGACATTTATAACACTAAACAAGGTACAGAAGTCTCAACCACACTCAGGGCAAGCTATGGTTAACGGGGACATAGTACTTTAAAAAATGAGCTTACTTCTTCTTTAAAGAAGGCACTTTTTGACACCTGGGTCTTTGAGGTCCATTACCTTCTACCTTCTACCGTTCTGTGAACCTTTTTGTGTTTTGAATGCCGATTGGGTGTTCTATGATGGTTAGAAGGCTCAAAATATGGCATAATAGTCCAAAAACTGGTAACGGATAGGGGGTGTGTGTTTCACACCAAAGTCTATACGAGACCGAAAAATAAGTGCCTATGCTCCTTCTTTAACGAATGAGCACAATTCTTCCCACTTTCTGTCTCTGTCTCTCTATCTCTTTGTCTCTGTCTCTGTCTATCTGTCTCACTGTCTCTCTGTTTCTCTTTCTCTTTTACATCTTTCTCTTCAATACTGTAACACTATGCTGTGTTGCTTAAAATGAGTTAATGAGCAAACCTGTATGAACAGGCGCCATTCGTCCCTACTACTCCCTTTCTGAAAAACAATATACAATAAACATACTACGGTATTATTTGTCTCTTATTTGTGGAAAATGACAGCGATTCTGTGATAAAAGATAGGATAAGATAAGATAATTTGTCTATGAGTCTGTAGGCAAAAGAGAAAAAACTGAAAAAAAATAATTATTTGCAATAAATACACACAGCATGTTGAGATTCGGCACTACTGCATAAGTGCGTGCTGCGCTCTTTCGCACACACGCACGCGCGACCGTAGACGCATAGGCTTAGGCTATGTGAAGGCACAGTTTGGCGCGTGTGCGTTGTGTTCGAAAGAATGCATCACGAACTTATGCAGTAGTGCCGATGATTCTTTCGCCAGTCTGCTGTACCCCTAATAGGCATACATCTGCTAGGAAAGTTCTACAACAAAGAAATATGCAAATGTGTGACCGGCGGAAGTTGCACTGTCCCAACATGACGCATGCGCGACGCGTACCCGATTCGCGCGACACAGCGAGCGTTGCGCGGCCGCTTTGAACAGCAGCACGACGATGATTACGATATAAATGAGCACCGTCAAGCCGAGCGTCGCGTTGTTCATGTACTTGTACACAATCACGCTGTGCCTGGAAATTACACACAGATAAAAATTACTAAATAAAATGACTGCGAAACGCTGTAAGCCATTATATGGCTTATTTCGCAGCAAAACAAGCCATGTAATGGCTTACAGCGTTTCGCAGTGTGTAGCAGTGTTTTGTGTGAGCGGGCTTTTGAGCGTTTTAAACACTCTTTAATGTTTCAGTGTTTATAACAGTCTCAATAGGATTCATGGAAACTTTTGGTGCAGAAAGTCCCCCCTCTCTTACATTTAGGCTTGCTTCAGTTTTAGGCTATTCTATAATAATCTTATTGTTAGACTCTTGTGCGAGTGATCTAGTACTATTGAAATAATACAACAAATGTATCCCTAAGGTACGCCAAGGTACGCCAAGGTACCCCAGAGCTGCGCCAAGGTACCCCATGTCTTACCAGATTTGAAACTTCATGTAGAAGTGAGTGAGGTCCTGCGGTATGAAGGCAATGTGGCAGCAGTTGGTCAGAGTTGGAATGGTGACCACAATTCCGATGGAATACGATAACACAATATAAAAGATCGTCTTCGGCTTCGAAAAGACGCGCTCGTACTGTGCGGGCATCAGAATGCCAACAAATCTGTAGTACACAGAAAAAATGAGCCTCAAATCTTGAGTGTTTATAACACTCATTTTTGTTCAATAATCTTACGAAGTATACATACCTAATCGAACCATCTAGATATGTTTATCCAACCCATTATATGTGACACAAGAATTGCAAAAGTTCAAAAGTAGCTGGATCGTAAACATCGTAGGTAGTGGGTTTATATAGGGGAAGTGGGGGCATCGTACAAATGGGGGGTAAAATGTATATGAATGAGTGAAAGTAGTGAAGGCTAGGTAGTGCTAGAGCTGGTAGCCTCCGAAGTTTAGAAGTGCTGTAGCGTTTGCTCTAGAAAGGCTGTTGCAAAGGTTGCTACTTAAAGAAGGAGTGAACGCACTTTTTTACTATGTCCAAATAGTCATATGCTTGCGATGAAACACAAATAAATAGGACATAATAGTTGCACGCTATTTTTTGACGATTTTCTATATCTTTCAAGCCTCATAAAACACTCAATTGGCATTTCAATCACTAAACAAGCTACAGAAGTGTCAGAGATACCCTGGGCCAGCTATGGTTAACGGGGACATAGTACTTTAAAAAGTGAGTTTACACCTTCTTTACGACACAGCATTTTTGGTGCTAACGCTACAGCCTTTTCATACCAGAGCAATAATACGTTCTCTGATATACTATTAGCTTACCTGACTCCGTTCTGTACAAATATCCGACTGTCGATTTATAATGGTATCTTATTGTTAGTTTCTTTCCAATTACCCATATTTGATAAAGTATTCAAATTTTTCACAAACCTATTTCATTTCATAAGCTTGTGAACATGTACTGAATTGTGAAAACTTGAATGCGCTCACAAAGTTGAATATATAACGACAGTCGGATATTTGTACAGAACGGAGTCAGATATTCCAATAGTATGTATGTCCAGGACTGTCTACGAGGACATAATATGTCCTCTTTTTGTGAACATTTTTCTTTGAGAGGAGTACACATTGTGTAACGTACCGGTTGCACGCGATCGCAAGGAACAACAACGTTACAGTATACCACAGCAGGTAGTATATGGCCGCCGTGACGTAGGCGCGCACCGATAAGACTTCCATGTAGGTGAAGCCAAAGATGATTGACGGTATGAGGCAGAGCAGAATGTACAGCGGCATGCATGTATCGCAAACGGCCAGTGAAAGCATCAGCCAGTAGCTGCAAGCACAGCCTTTTCCCGATTTATAGTAACCTAATGGTACATATGTAAATATGCAAATTAGGTTGGCACTTCTGCATAAGTACGCGATGCGCTCTTCAGAACACATGCACGCGTGGCCGCCGACACGTCAGACTGTAGGCCTACATGTACGCGTCTGCGGTCGCGAGCGCGTGTGTGCGAAAGAGCGCACTTATGCCGAAGTACGCTGGAACGTACGGTTGCGTGCAGCGAATACGCTTGTTGCTGAGAATCGCGACGAACAGAAGGAGGTTGAGGAGGACGGCGACGAGGCTGAGCGGAAGCGCAATGCCAACCGCCGTGCGAGCGGTAACCCGATTGGGTAAGGTCCTAAGTCAAATTTGAATCGAATGTTTTCGCGCCAATTTGGAAATATCTATGAGTAGGGTACGTAGTTAAAGTAGGATCAAATTCAACACAATTTTTCACTCTCTATGTCCGTATAGTCTTCTTGGCTGTGAAACATGAATAAATCATAGTACAGTGAAAAGTGAGTTTACTCCTTCTTTACATGAAGCGTTTTGATATTTCGATCTTTGATCTATTATATGACGTTATCAATCGATAACTTCAGTTAACTATGTATCTTCCTATGTCATTTTTTGTTCTTCTGAATATCGCTTTGAATAAAACTGCTGATGATGTGACTATGTATCGCAAAGGTAACACTGTTTTCACCGGTCTACAGTACCCCTAATTTGCATATGAAAGACGGGGAAAGTTCCTCTGTCTCTCTGTCAGTGTGCCTAAAAAGTCGCCCTTAAAGAAGGAGTAAACTCACTTTTTAAAGTACTATGTCCCCGTTAACCATAGCTTACCCTGAGTGTGGTTGGCACTTCTGTAGCTTCTTTAGCGTTGCAAATGCCACTTGAGTGTTTTATGAGGTTTGAAAGACCGAAAACTAGGCAAAAAATAACACATAGCTATATCCTATATATTCATGTTTCACAGCTAACATAAGACTATTCGGACATAGTAAAAGAAGTGCGTTTGTCCCTTTTTTGACAATGTATCTAATCAGTCCCGTGTGTTTGACGTTCTTGGCATTTTGCCAAACGATAATTTTGAATGTCTATAGCAAGGAAACCGTACAGGAACGCGTAGAGTGTGTAGCGAGATCGATCTCGTCCTCCGCTGCCATTAGTTAACACTACTAACATCATTTCGAACGAAGTGTCATACGCGTCCTTCGGTAGCTCCGTATCCCAATACAGCGCAAACGACGGTGTTGGATCAGAGAACGTATTATTGCTCTGGTATGAAAAGGTTGTAGCGTTGGCACCAAAACGGCTGTGTCTTAAGTAGCAACCGTTGCAACAGCCTTGCTAGAGCAAAAGCTACAGCACTTCAAAACTTCGGAGGGTACCAGCTACTAGATGGTTCGATTGGTCTTTTGCTCCTATACACGAGTCGGGCTACAGCTTTCTTAGTGCCAAGGCCACAGCCTTTCATTCAAGATTTTGCAAGTGCCAAAGCTACAGCCGTTTGATACCGTGCGGTAAAAGCTACAGCATTTTCATTCCAGAGTTTCTTAGGAGGTAATATTTGCACCCCTATCAGACTCCATATAACAAGTGATCAATTCTTTAATTTGAAAAAGTTTGAAAAAGTATTCAAATTCTTCGCAAACCTATACTGTTTCACAAGTTTATGAACTCGTGCTTAACTGTAAATGAAAAAAAAACTTGAAATGCTTTAAAGATTTGAATATGTAACAACAATCGGATATTTGTACAGAACGGAGTCAGATATGCCAATAATATCATGTTTTTCATCATTGGAAACTTTCTGTAGTCTCAAATTTGCATATTTCTTTGTTCTCACGTCGTAATCCGTCGTATTCATAAGCAAATGAGGAACTGTAGGAAGGCGGGCGGGTCTTTATGCGAATCAAACGCAGATGAACGATTATGTTATTTGATTTGATGATCTGGAAATATCGATGTTAATAGCTCTTACTGTTGTTGCTCGTTTAGTAATCGCGATTCACTCGACGATTTGAATATACTGTTGGCTTACCTGACTCTGTTCTGTACAAATATCCACCTGTCGCTGCATGACCATATCTTATTGTTAGGTTTTTTAACAATTGCACATATTTTCTAAGGTATTCCAATTTTTCGGAATCCAATGCCATTTGACAAGCTTGTAAACCTTTATGAACTATGAAAGATTTGAATATGCTTACCATACTGACTACATCGCGACAGTCGGAAATTTGCACAAAACGGAGTCAAAAATTCCAATGGTACTGGATCACTCGTACAAGAGCCTAACAATAAGATTAAGATAGCCTAAAACTGAAATAAGCTTATTATTGTAGATCGTGCGGTAGAACAACGACGAATGAGAACTGAGAAGCAGGAAAAGTGAAAAATTGTTCATGAATTGCCAAACCACTTCATATTGGGAAAGTGCAGCTGTTGCCGGTCTCAAGTTTGCATATCTCTTTGGTATTATAACGAGCAAGTCCTTTGTTACCGAAATCCTTCCTTATCGTACGTAAACAAGGTACTGTAGACCGGCGGAAGCAACAAATGCAAAATTATTACCAACCCAGTACAGTCATACATAGACATGTTACGTTTCTATATTTCGAAAACGGGATGACACTGTCATGCAAGATGCTACAAGCGGGTGCTGATTGCATTGTTAGGTTCCCTAACGGGGTACCTCCAATGTTAAGGTAACCCAAAACGGGAGCCTTAGCGCTATCTAAAACATTGTTGCCGATGTATGACTACAGTAATATACGCAGAGACAAAATGGCTTTGCTTATATGTGAAATAAAGTCCTCTCGGGCCTCATAGCCTGCGGGGCGGTAACCGAAGGCTGCTTATATGTACGTAATGGACCTTCCAAGATCAAGAGAGGGAGAGAGAGGAGGGAGGGAGTGGAAGAAACAAGTATGACAAAAAAATGTCGCTGGAAGTTGTCGTGATATTCTCGGAAGCCTGACGTTGTATAGCTTCTAATCCGCGTGTGCTCCATGTCACGAACAACATGCAATATTCAGCAACTGGGATATATTCTATCAGCAAAGTACAATTCCATTTTTCCCTCCTCTTTTTTTTCCATTTCCTTTTGCGTAGATTGAGCACGTAACGTACCTTCAAAGAAAGGTCAAACTAATTTTTAGGCATACTGTGTCCCCCTAACCATGGCCTTATACAACACATAGCATACTTACAATAATGTTCGCATGTCCCATTGTTATATGTAGAGAGCGGAACTTCTGTAATAGTAACTCAAATTAGGTACTGTAGACCGGCGGAACCAACATGATGATTGTGTTCAATGTGCCTAATACATAGGTAGTGAACGACCTGTTCTATGTAAAGCCCAGTTGAAAACTCAGAGTATTCGTCCCAGCATCCTTAAATACCGTAACCGTAGGCTGCATCCCACCCAAACAATGTACAAATACTTTACTATTCGAATAGAACAACAACGTAATATGCAAGGCTGAACAAATATTATATAAAATATTAGGCGTGAATATTAGGGGAATCCGGGGAAAAATGTATCTAGTATTATATGATCCCATCAGCATAACATATCCAGGTGACACAAAGAACGGGGGTTGGACGATATGAAAAGATGCACTCAGAGAAAAATAAGCCTCAAATTTTGAGTGTTATAAACACTCTTTAGTGCTTGAGTGTCTTAAACACTCATTTTTTCAATAGGATTGCGAAATACTTAACACTGAAATAAATGAGTGTTTTAAACACTCAAGCACTATTCAGGCTTATTTGAGGCTTATTTTTCTCTGAGCATATTGTATTGAACTCTTTGGCAGCAAAAAGAAAAAAACAAAACAAAAAAAACTTCTAAAAGAATACGAGTTAGTGACCTTATGACAAGTAGATTAGATCTAAACAAAATAGCAAAATATTTCTAAAAATTGCAAAATACAGAAAGAAAGGCTGAGCAAACGTGAGTCAAGCATAACGGGGACATTTTGATAGCACATCGTTGGATTTTTTTTTGAGAATAGCTGATAGCAGTTAACACAGTTTTTAACCTTTTCAAAACTTTCAGAAACGTTAATATTACTGGTTAGTATTAATTATTGATACATTATTATTATTACTATTCAGCTATTCTTCAGAAAAAAGTCTTCTTTCAAGAACAATAAAACAAATCCACCCTGGGGGCTTACTTTAAACTACGAAAGATGTTGGAAAGAAAATGAAGTAACAAAAAAAATCCTTTTTCGAACACACACACAAATTGTATTCAAGCTACTCGGGGTAGGGGGCGGGGCTAAAAGCAGCAAACATTTGGCGGACTATGGCGGGATAATGTAGCGAATCGTGTATAAGCACTTCTTTTGGAATCCACAAAAAATATTATCAACTACTCCTTACATTCTGTCTTTTTCTGTCGCAGCTGCTAAACTCAGAAACTTTCGAGAGACGAAAAAAAAATCAATAAATACAAATATTCACTTTCTTAATCAAGCTGCTCGCATACACATGAGAAAGCACAGCAAACCAACAAAATTGTTCACATTTCCGAAGAACTATAAACTACAAAAAAATGAACGCGGCGCTCCAAGTGAACTGATACTCCAACGAACAAATATAATAATAATATTAATGTAAAGTGTAAACAACGTAAACAAGATGACGTCACCGCGATCAGCCTAATCGATGCAGTCCGGTTGGCAACTTGTGCGGTTCCACGTAGTTGGCGGGCAGCATGCCTAAAGCGCGGAATAAAGAAGGAATGAAGGAGAAACAGTCAAAATTGAAGAGGTAACATAACTACAGACATAATTTTTCTCAAAACCATTTACTGAAGTGTACAAGGTTTCTATAGCTTTTCAGTTTGATTCATACATAGATCGAAGTTCCACATATGTCAATTTTGAAAACGGGGTGACTGTCTAGTGTAAGGCATCCCAAAACGGGGTTGTTGATGCACGGCTTAATTTGGCTTGGAAACCCCCAAAAACCGTACGTACCCCACTGGAGTGTCCTCTGCACGGTTCCGGTCATCCATCCCTCATCCACCTTCTGGCAATTCACGATCACGTCGCCCTCCAGGAACGACACCTGGAACATCAACATCATCGATGCACAATAAACATAATAAATACAGTATACACTGCAAGTAATGAACCGCATTTCGTCATAAACAACACTATTACCTACTATTGTAACATTTATTACTACCAAACGTCAGTGAGATCTACTGAGCGCTTGTGAAACGGTAATGACAATGAGACGACTTGCCGCCTTTTTATGGCCTAAACAATGGGATATGCAAATCTTGACAATGAGACCGGCGAAAGCTCCACTGTCTCATCACAACGTGTCATCCTAACGTCAGGCTTACCAAAGCTCATCACAGCGCTTCCGTCTATACTTCCTCACAGGACCAATGAAAGATACCGTTACAAAAGATTGAACATAAGATCACAAATCAAAGATTAAAGATCAAAGATCACACCTCATCCTTATCAGCGGCCGAATAATCATAGATCGCCTTCACGGCAAATCCGGCCTGTCCATTCGGCTGCCGCACGACCGTCGTCGTCGTCTGCTGCTGCTGTTGTTGCTGCTGGCGATACTGTTGCGGCTGCGATTGCGCGAGCGTCGCGGTCGGCGCGGCGGTCGCGTTGCGTGC
>JACMIJ010001876.1:0-10946 GCA_014805365.1 Koerneria luziae | reverse complement strand
CTGTCAGAGGGGCCATTCCACAACGACACGATCATGCTCCCCCGAGTGGAATTGACTCCTCAGGATCGATCGGATCCATCGCTCAACTTCAACCGCCTCCAGTTTCCTGTTCGACTGGCGTACGCGATGACGGTGAACAAGGCCCAAGGCCAAACATTGAAGAAGGTAAGACATTCAACATATTTCTATACTAATAATATTGTTGCTTGGATTAATTATACTTTGAAGTAACTATTTTTTACGCTTAAGACAACGAAGCTCAAAAGGCAGTCATCAGATATGTTGTTCAGGTGGGGCTCGTCCTTCGTACACCTGTGTTCTCCCATGGACAACTGTACGTCGCCCTATCACGTGCAAGGACCAGAGACGGCGTGAAGATATTCGCCTACAACTACGCCGATTTGGGACATCTTGCCGTTAACAACATTGTCTACAAAGAAATTCTCACGTAGTTGACTGTTCAATGTGTTCTCATTTTTCATAGAGAACTTTATCTATCGTAACTCCTGATTGTTTTGCAATTAATAAGAAATGTAACTAATAATTATATGTTGATTTGATTGTCTATAACTGCTTACTTATTTTTGTTGTTTGTTACTTGTTTTTGTTGTGTTAATATTGCTGTTTAAACTTACTATTAATAATGTGAGATAAAGTATATATTATGCCCCCTAAAACTGTTATTTGACTTGGAAGACTGTGGTGATACAGCTCATATGAGTATCGTTTACTAATATGTTCCTTATTAAACCTTAAGAGATATAACATTGTGCAAAAGGATTGCCATATTGAGTCCCAATGCGGCACCAATAAAACGTGTTTTATTTTGCAATTATTGATAATACGAGATCCGAATCTTTCCCAAATCACAATTCTATTAACCAGTTGGGGTCTGGGGCAGAGCCCCAGCTAGGGGGCGCCGTTAGGCGCCCACTAGTTAATATACATAATAAAGCGTATATTATTAGTATAAGTGTAAAGGTAAGTAAATAATATGTTAGATTGTATTAGCTACTTATTTTTTTTAAATTTTTTTTTGTCTGCAGGTGGAGGACCGGGCGGAGTCCGCCTGGATGCCGGACAAGAACGAGAGTGTCGCCGCGACGGCGCAGCGCATCACCACATGCCTCAAGCACATCATCAGTCACTATAAGGGCATCAGTACGTCTTTGTTCTCTTGATACTTAAATTGAAATTTTTATGTGAGTTTATTAGTGTAAGTAGTAAACCTAATAAAGAAAAATAGTGTGTTGGGAAGTATAGCTACTTATTCTCAGTAAGTGAAATTAGTCGGCTTTGTATGCGCAAATTCAAAATGCACGTTTGACTAGGCATTCTTTCCGTGTCGTTTTTTTATTAATGTACTCAAACAATAACGTTACTATCCAAAATCTTATTGTTAGAGATAGAAATGTTTGCATGCGCTGTGCTAGCATCATCATGGCGACTAGCAAAGAAGCAGCAACTAACAACTATTGTAGGACTGTTACACACAGCAGTGTCACATTATGCTGGGACAGTTCAACTTCTCCCGGTCTCAAATTTGCATACTCTTTTAGAGCAAAACTTTTAGGTCTACTTCCACTGATTATGAGGGGGCGGGGCACTGACCAGTCAGCCCACACTGTGACTTTGGGAGGCTGACCATTCAGTGCGGAAAGCCACGTCCCTACCCCCTAAACGGAAGAAGACCCAACAATTGCTAGCATGGTGTGAATGAGGGATGATTTCAGTAATAGTGATCAGCGATGCGGTGTCAACGTCGATAATGACTCGATGGGGACGTGGCCTCGAATCCCGTTTATCGGAATACATCGGCGAAGAGAAGGAGCTGGCCAGCGCCACGTTCCCTCCCGGATCATGCCTCGCATTCAAGAATTACAAGGTTCTGAAGATTCTGTGACCATAACCACCATTCCCCCCCCCCATTCTATAACGGTCTATGCCATTCCATGGAGCATTGCACAGTACATGTTGAATAGGGGTGCCTATTGTAAAACTTTGGCTCACAGAAGGTTAAAGTATTCCAAAATGGGATGACTCTTTGTCACTAATATACCGTAGCCTTTTTCTTAAAGCTCCAACTAACCCAACCCTGATCGAGACCATCGTCAGAGATAACTTCTTCTTTCATGATCACAGCATGCCGAGCAATGCAACTTCTGCCAGTCTCAAATTTTCATATCCGTTTTGTTACAGAAAGTGAATCCTTTGTTATTGTATGCAAACGAGGTACTGTAGACTGACGGAAGCAACTTGGTATGATTGTGGACCCCAAATGCCAAAAAGGCCTTATGATGCATGAAGGCTCTTTCAGGTTGCCCTGGAGTACACGGACATTCTCCGTCCGATGACCGCGTGCGCATTCTCGACGGCAGTTGATTTGGACGAAGGAGTCGATTGGAGAGCCGAACACAACTTCTGACCCGTCCCGTGATCACAAATAAACATTCGTGTTGTCCCTACAAATCTTTAGCAAAGATATCGCCTTCTATTTTCGTTCTTCTGGGAATATTCCGCCATACATAGATCGCAATTGTGATGCATTCGTTTCTTTTGCAAAAACGTGAGTCATACATAAAAATGACGCTCCCGTTTTTCTCCGTTTCCCGATTTTGGACAAAATCCAAATATGGTATTGATCTGGCACATCGTGTTTCTTCCATCGGTCTACAGTACTTAATTTGCATGTGTATGACCACAAAAGCTTTTCTTAGAAGGACATAGGAATATGCAAATTCGAGACTGGTGAAAGTTACAGTCTCAACGTGATCTAATCGACCTGTCGGCATAAGTTATCCGACGTGCTAATTGCTAATAGTAAGTTCTAGCTGTACTAATTGTAAGTGCCGGGTCAGAGGCGTGCCCCTTCCGGACTACTCGTCCGTGCATCATGGAGTGCTCGGAACAGTAAAATATTTACTAACTGTACTTTATAGTTTTGTTCTGTTATTATGTATTCTGTTCTGTTTTTGTTTGCTTAGTAGTTGCGCGTAGACAATGGTTCAACTTCCATGAAATGTTCCATTATACCTTTCTCCTCATTTGTTTACAGCTTCTGTGATTATGTAAACTATGCGTTATTTTGAATGTATAGAGTACTATTCTTAACAGCATGCTACTATTTCTTTGCCCCTGGGTTGTACTTTCAATGTTTCCGCCAAACTTGTTTCCAGCACAGCATTCAGATCCGTATCTTCTACCCCCTCTCTGCCACGTTGAATTTATAAGCCTCCTCTATTCCACGTGTCTCTCATCCCTTTCTGCTTTTGCACATTGCCGCTATTCCTTTGTTCTTCCACAAGTGGTACTACTCAGTGATTCAAAAATCGGTGGTGATTCTAAAGAATGTGATGACACCAAAAGCTCAAGTTCAAAATTGGATAGTGGCACCGAGTCAATTTGGTGCCTGGAGCGCGTCACCACCGACCATCGTGTTTTTGAATCATTGAGAGGAAAATCTAATCATTTTGTGAAACTGTGTTCTCTGTGCTAGCTTTTTTATTTGATTCATTACTTTTGGAATACCTGATTCCGTTCTCTACAAAAGTCCGACTGTCTCTCTACATTCAGCTTTTCTTGTTTCCCATTACCCAAATCTGCTTGTGGATTCACTTTATTTACATCTCTACGCAATTTTGCAAGTGTTATTGCTTATGTCAGCTGTGAGAAATTTGAATACATTAGCAAAGTTGAATATGAATAGCGACAGTCGGATATTTGTACACAACGGAGTCAGATATTCCAAACAATGTGTATATAAGGGTTAGAGAAGGAGGACTAAGAATAAACTTCCAATTCCTTGATCTCTGGATTTTACTTACACTCCCGTAGGTCAGACAACCGGCGATAGAGTACACAGAATCGAGAGATCACGAAGTTTGAGATTTTTTTTGTTCCAAGACCTTTTTTCACATCTCTTATATGCATTTTGGTTGTAAGCCAATTGGTATCTCATTTCTGAAAAGTAACAATCGTATACATGTTAAAGGAGGCCAGAAACCGTTGTTTTGTGTTAGCAGAACTGTGTGTATAAGAGACCCGCAACTTCTGTGAGGGGGGCAACTATATAAAGAAATGGTAGTTTTTGCCTCCGTGGATTCACGGTTTCTGACCCCCTTTAAGATTCACTGATTACAGATGAAGGCCTTAATTCTGGTAGGCGGATACGGTACGAGACTTCGGCCGCTCACTCTAACCCAACCGAAACCGTTGGTTGAGTTCGCCAACAAGCCGATGATGCTGCATCAGATGGAGGCACTGGCGGCCGTCGGAGTGACAACTGTCGTGTTGGCAGTCAGGTACCACCGATTTATCATCTCATGCAGTTTCGCCTCAGTGATTCAAAGAACACGGTGACGACACCATACTCTGTACCACCGCCCAATTTTGAACCGAGCTTTTGGTGCCACTAGCTTCTTTAGAGTCATCGCTGTGTTTTTGAATCCCTGAGCCTAGCCCGCATGTCTTGGAAACGTTGTTAGCGAATTCAACTTCCTATGCTTCCTTGTCTGGGTTTTATTTGCTTGATACAAGTCACTCTGTATGTATGTATGTATTTATACGGCATATTTGACGTAAACATGCGTGGGTAATGGCGGGAGACAAAATAAAAGAGGAAGAAAATTATGTGTCGGGATACGCATTTTCCCGATCAGTGGTTGGCAGTTTGTGCCATTTTTCGATAGTAGTAACAACAAAAGAGAAAAAGTTTGTTGGTATCAATGTGTTTCTGTATATCGTGGATATAATCCTAGCTGTGGTCGCGATACTCCGGTATTGTGAGCGGATAAGGTGCCTCTATGTGCGCTTCGGCATAGCATCTAGATCGTCCGAGTTTAGTTGGTTTGGTTTGGTTGAGCCTGGCAATTGTACTACTTTTCGGGCTTCGCAGATGTTCTCGTGTGCCTGGTACATCAACGCGTTACATTTCTATATTTGAGGCCGGGGTAACCCACTAGTGTGCAAGACGACAGAAACGGGGCGCCTATTGAAAACTTAGGCTCACACATGGGGTACTTGCAATGTTAAGGTATTACGAAGCGGAATACCCCGGTGTTGTTAATACCGTTGTGAATAATGCATGCTTCCTACAGTTACCGTGCCGAACAATTGGAGCTCGAGATGCGGTCACACGCCAAGCGACTCGGGATCACCATCGTGTTCTCTCTCGAGGAGGAGCCACTCGGCACCGCCGGTCCACTAGCACTTGCCCGGTACGTACATTCGTTGATATAAGAGGGATATTTGAACAAAGTTCAGTAGATAGTCATTGGTCAAATACACGAAGAAGGATTTTTCATGTACTTGACCAAAGTTTTTTGGTCAGGCGTGTTGTCTGATCCACACTATGCTATGTCATGGTCGATAAAATTTAGCTAACCATGAGATACTAGACAAAAGTTTTCAAAGTCCAATTGCTTGCCGTATTTTAGAAGCCTTTCCTTCCTATTTGCATGTTCATGAGACCTATGAATTGTATACTGCGATACACTAGTATGCGGTTCACACGAGTGTTAATCAGTATGATTCATGTTACTGAGCATTCTCTTAACACACATTATTAACGTTTCTGTATTAATCGACTTTATTTGTTTCCAAAAGGATTTTTCATCCCTCATATATGTTTTCTACATTTTTAACGTTCCCTCCATCACAAAAGCAAATACACCTACTTTACCCCACATGTGGAACACCCGGTTCCGACAGAAGCAGGGCTATGTGTTCGACTTTCCCAAATCGTTTTCTGATCGCCGGTCGAATGCACCTCATTTGCATACAAACACAAAGATCACTGGAGAATGAACAAGGAAATATGAAAATTTTTGAACCGGCGATCCAGGAGCAGCTTCAATACGCTGTGTTGCAGTGAGCACTTGGACGGCGACGAACCGTTTTTCGTCCTCAACTCGGACGTCATTTGTGATTTCCCGTTCGCGGATATGATCGCGTTCCACAAGAAACACGGCGGAGAAGCGACGATTGCGGTTACTGAGGTACTTCATTGTATTCAAGCCATGTTACTTCCTACAGTACCTAATTTGCATACGATAACAAGGGATTTGCTCGTTATGACAAAGGGATATGCAATATCAGCCTGATGCTGTGCTAACATCGCGTGTTGAGACCGCATAGCTTCCAGTGGTCTCAATTTGCATATTTCTTTGTTGTGGAGAGTGATTTCTTTGTAATAGTATCCAATCGAGATACTGTAGACATCTATGAAGTGTTTTTTTGTCCTGGTGTTTTTTTCCCGTAGCCTGAAAGGCTATTTTAAGTAATACGTTAAGCGGTTATATTATTTGCATTGTAATATGTCAATCTGATCCATTTCAGGTTACCGAACCCAGCAAGTATGGAGTCGTTGTTTTCGATGAAAAATCAGGAAAAGTTGCGGAATTTGTGGAGAAGCCGCAGGAGTATGTTTTAAAAATTACGTCTTATGATTGTTATATGTATTGTTGTGTTTAGGGATATGCTCTTCTTATTGTTGGGTTTGATCATAGTCTAAAAAATTATAATTCATTCGCTTTATACATTTTACACTTATGAAAAACTTACAAATTTGCACTATTTCATTCAAAGAGTTAATGGGTTTCGTTTATTAAGTTTTCATGGTACTGAATTAGTGCGGTTGCATATTTTCTTTTTTTAGGTATGTTGGAAACAAGATCAACGCGGGACTCTATGTGCTAAGTCCGCATGTTTTAGAAAGAATTCCGCTGAAGCCAACAAGTATAGAAAAGGAGGTAAATATATTATGCAATTATGTTTAGCATTTTCTTTGTATTATTATTTTTGCATACAATTAGGATTATTTTGTATCCTGCCCTGGTACCAATGTTCAAGTTTTCTGTTATAGTAGGATATCATTCATTCATTGAGTACAGAGGTGGTGCTTTCTTGCGAACCCCTCCCCCCATTTTTTTTGTTGCTACATCTTCGCTCTACATTTTTTATACGATGACCATATTCCAGATATTTCCGGCAGTCGCAAACGAAGGGCGGTTGTATGCGTTTGTTTTGCCCGGTTTTTGGATGGACGTTGGACAACCCAAAGATTTCCTTACAGGTTTGCCCGAGTTATATTTCTCTTTCTCTGAAAGTACCTCATCAACAATAGTCTTTGTTGATGGAACTTCAACAACGCTGTGGTAACGCCAAAATGGGTAGTGGTACCAAAAGTCTAAAATATTGTGCTGACACCATTTGGATTTGGTACCGAAGGTGCGTCACCATCGAGTTTGGTGTCGCCAACGTGTTCTTCAATCACTGGATCACCTTGTTCAGGAACGTCATTGTTCCTGGAGCACATGCGTCGCGCTTCACCAGCATCACTGGCCGACGGAGAGAGCATTCACGGCAACGTTCTCATCGATCCGACAGCTGTCATCGGGAAGAACTGTCGTATCGGGCCCGATGTGGTGAGTTTTACACTGAACTGTCAAACAAATGGTTCATCATTGCCAGAAACGGGTACTAGCTCTTACTTTTTCTGTTGAGCGCTAAAAGGATATTTCCCCCTCCATTTTTCATTCTCTACACTTTTGCGTACTTTATTCCTCTTTCACAAACATAAGACATGTAGAAAAACTGAAAAAGTTTATGTATCCCCTAATTGCAAGAATTCTATTCGAGATGATAACCCCTCCACATCTCCGCCCTACCATTTTATTCTTTGTAATGTTCACAAGCTCGACTACCTGCTTAGCTCTAAACGAAAATTGTAGTTGTGTCGGTAATGCCAACTTTTGTTGTCTTTGAATGAATTGTGACACTGTAACCGGGTCATGTTGAGGTGATTGGCGCACGTGTTCGCATCGATGATGGCGCGTGTCTGAAGAAGTGCACGATCTTGTCGGACTCGGTGGTACAAAGTCACTCATGGATCAACCAAGCAATCGTTGGACGGAAGTGCAATATAGGTTAGTTCTTGTTCACTCCTATGACATATGTCATTTTGTTACTACGTTTATGACATATGAGATGCCGAGATCGGTTTCTTAAAAAAACGTTGTCCGGAAACTTATAGAAGGTTGAGTTGTGTTATCGTTTGGGTCTATGTGGATAAATTTCTCTTTACAGTATGGTCAAACTGTGGAACTTTTCCCATATTTGGTTCCAGCCCAGGTTTCGTTTTCATACAACGAATGACGCTTTTGTATGCGAACAGCAAAAGAGATTACTGTAGATCGGGGCCAAGACTACAAACTACATTTTTCAATGATCATTCTTAGGTTCGTGGGTTCGTGTGGACAAGGCGACCGTAATCGGCGACGACGTGGTCGTGCACGACGAGCTCTACCTGAACGGAGCGCAGATTCTGCCCCACAAGGCGATCTCTGGTTCAGTGCCCGAGCCCAAGGTTATTATGTGAGTGGACGGACACCGCCGAGCATTTTATCTTCTTTGCCATATTTTCCTATCTGAAAAATTGCCCACAATGAGTGTTTGAATGCGTGTTGTGTAAGTTATGCTAAGCTAACGGTAAATAAGTAAGCTGCTAATGTCTAGATTCTATGCTAGTAAGCTGTTAATGTTTAGATTCTATGTGATTCTGTGTTAATGTCTAGGCTAGTGGTTTCTGTTGTCTGTCTCTCTTTTGGCCCGGAAGACGCGCTGCAAGATGCCTCAGTGATTCGAAGGCTTGGTGGTGACACACTCTAGGTACCAATCCGATGCCACCATCTTTGGAGTTACCACCATGTCTTTGAATCTCTTTTTGAGTGGTATCCGATATTCAAACGGCCGGAATAAGAATCTTCGTTCTGGTCTAATTGAATTAGCATTGCGTGATGCCGTTGAACAAAAGCAGGATTCTCATTCTAACGATTTCGGATATTGTCCTTTTTTTATTCTTGTAGTCATCGAGTAAAAAGGTAGTCAACATCCTCTTGGGTTTAAAAACAAAATGGGAATCCACCCACTAATTGTAAGATCTCCTTTGCGGTAATATAGCCAATGTAAGGGAACCGAAAATGTTGGACACCCATATGAGATTTGGCCCGGTGGTATTCCCTTTCTTATTTTTGGACTACTTCTCGGCCTTGCCTTTTTATTCTATGCTTGAAGCGCGTTCTCTTGGCGAAACCTCATTCAATCTGATTTCCATATACATTGCTTTCATTGCCAATTAGAACACAACATGCATTCATATATTCTGGCTAGCATTTTGTTTTCATACGACTGTGATCATTGTTTTTATTTAGCTACACTTTTTTATGTATATTTTCCTCGACTTTTGCATGTGTTGTTTTACGTCTTGCAAAGACAGCCACGTTTGTTTTATATTTCCCATTACGCGACTGTGATAATTTATTTGTATATTATTTATATGTAGTTACTCATTACTAGATTGATATGGAGAGTTTTATATTATGGTTTACAAGAAGTGATATTTATGCGTATAAGTTTAAGATAAGAAACGCAGGGAACAAAGATCAATTTTTGCGAAAATGAACTGTTCCTTGCACTGCTTCTGTATCTGGTTTGTGTGTTCGCTTAGGGCATGGTTTCTTGTTATTGTATTTATTACTCAGTATTCTAATAAATTTTTGGTTCGGCAATTGTTTGATCTTATCAATACAATGGAATATCAAATGCAAATTTCTCCTGTTTCAAAGCATTCTGCCTGCGGGTATCCTAACAATAACCTTTTATACCACCAGCATACAGTACCTAATTTGCATATAATTACGAAGGAATGATTGTCTATAACAATGAGATATGCAAATTAGAGACCGGCGGAAGTTTCACTCTTTCAACAAGATGTGTTTTTTCCACACATTTTATCCAGGTTGGCGGCTATGAGAATAATAGCACTTCCTAAAACCGGTTGTAACAACATCCACATCAAATAGAAATGTCCGCCTGCGAAAGATGTGGCGGCTAATGCCGTTCAACGAATGTCCGACAACCACTTCTTGTGTCCGTCTGTTTTAGTGCATCTTGTCTTATTGTTAGGAAATCCAAGCAGGCTGTACTGTAGAGCCAAGTGCACCACTATTGTAAGCCTAGTTATAGAATATTTCTCTTGGCAAATACTACATTACATCTTTACTTATAAAATAAACAAAGATATAGTAATTGAGAGTATTGGTTACTGCGTAGTTACTGTATTACAATGGTATTTTTAGTGTACGGGTAGTGTTTGTACCCACGGCGATTACGGTAACACGAATATTAGGAAAACTGCGCATGCGCGAATTCGTGCAACTGCAAACTGCAAGTAAATGCGGGCTGCAAATGTTTGCTCTTCTGGTTCTCAATTAACTATGTGTCCCGCGTGTTGAATGTTTGATTCGTAATGGCAGATTTATGCTCTAAAAACTTGCGTGTTTCGTCCTTGAAGCGAAAACTGGCTTAATTCCCTTGTTTGAGATTAACTCTTCACTTTCGTATGCTGCTAGTGTATGTTTTCCTTGCCATTCTTCTGCCGGATAAATCGTGAAGCGCATCTGAAAAAAAACCCCTCCGGAATGCCACCAAACTCGGAGGTGCACCAAACAGGCACGAAACTTTGAACTAACAATAAGTCTTGGTGCCTGTTTGGTGGCACCTCCGAGTTTGGTGGCATTCCGGTGGAAATTTTTTTCAGAGATGTCTGTGTCATCTTGTTCCTTTGAATTTGTCTAATTGTAAATATTAAATGAAGTCACTGTATCGGCTGCTGTGAAACGCTGTAGCAAGCAATCAACCTGCCACTTGGGTCACCCAGCTTGTTCTTCCCTCTCCCAACTCGATTGTAGACCAACTAACACAAGTTTTTAACTTTACAGGCAATCGAACTGCAATTTGAACGTGAACATCAACTTTCCCGCCTAACAGACTGTCTGGTTCCTGGGCAAATAACTCGGGAAAGGAAAAGAAGTCAACCAAAGTTATGCTGTTTTGATCTACATTTTGTAGTTGACTTCCTGTTTATGTGTACCGCATCCACACATTCA
>JACMIJ010001875.1:0-10947 GCA_014805365.1 Koerneria luziae | reverse complement strand
CTGTAATCTTGATGTGCCTTGAAAAAACAGTTGCTGCGCTGAAAACAAATCACCCTTTTCTTTGCGCAGCCCATTTTACAGGAATCTTATTACGCTTTAATGCGTTTCAAGCTAACAAGTGTAACGACATCCCTTTACTGTACAATGACAAGACAGCATAGATCACAGAACCAAGCCTCTGAGTTTTCTCGGGTGTTGAAAAATTGGGCATAGTATACAATTCACGCTTGATCAACTTCCGGGTTTACTTTTTTTTCGGATTTCCCCCTGCATGGTGCTACAGCTGTGGGCAGATTCGCAGATAGTGGAAGTTCGCGCGATCTGACTGCAAGTGTGGCAACAGAGTTCAATGTAGTTACCATTGCTCTTCCTGGTTCCGAGCCTTTGTGGACGTTCATAACAGTCTACTTTCGAGTGAACGTTGTATTCCAGAGCCAAAGGGTATAGAGGGCAAAACAAAAGCTGCTCTAATACGCTTTAACATTGATTTCTGAATTTTGATCGCGGGAAGTGGATCGAAACTGATGGGCTGTTCTGTGCTCCACCACAAGCAGCCACTGTATTCTCCTTTCTATGTTTAAAAGGAAGCTAGTATATGACACATATACTATCCGTTGCATCCCATGCAAATGAGATCACACTTCGTATGTAAATGCGGCTGCTATACAAGTGGACGTTTTCGTCATTCGAAGATTCCCCCTATTCCCTCTCCGGTCTTCGTCTTGCGGTCGAAGCTACGCATCTTCCACCTTGCCACTCATCATCGCCGTTGCCAAATAAACCTTACACTTACGAGCCCCGGGTCACATTGTTATCACAACACATATCAGCGTAAGCGAAAAATGGTCGAATAAAGCAATACAATGCCAGTAGCAACCAAAAACATATGTAAAAGTGTTGAACTTGACGACCAGACATCAAGCTGCTTTGTGGCAACTTCGCAAGCGGTAATTTATGTTCGCTACCAAAAACCAGTTTCCAAATTGTGACTCTTCTTCTGATTTTGGACACAAGGGCAAACCATGCATATAATAGTTTTGAGAATTCCTTGAAATAATCACCATGCAATGTCAAAATGTGCTAACATGTGCTATGAACAAAGATATCACGTAGTTGATATCGCATTCATAGAATACAATAGAATAGTTCATCCGATATCAGTTGTTGTCATCTTCCAAGATGTTGTTGAAGGTGTTGACTGTCGGATGACGAAGTGATCGATCCATTCTTTGGGTATTCCACAACATCCCGTCGTTTCCTCTCGGTCTCACTTTCCGTTGCACCCATCGTATGTGCATGTCGCCAATAGAACACGAGCACTTGACCCTCGGCTAACAATTTTCCCGCAGCGGTCTCCTCAATACCGCATGTTTTGTTGTTGCTATTTTTAGGCCAGCAAGAGTGAACAAAAATAAGAGCAATGGGTATTACAGTACACCTAATCGTTGAGTAATAAGACTTATTGTTAGGTACTGCTCTCCCACAGTAGTAATTATATGTGTGCTCTGCATCCAGAGTTTGTGAAATGGTAATGGTTTATTAGGCATCAGTTGCCATCTTCAAAGATCTTGTAGATGATGTTGGCAACAGAATCGCCAAGTGATCGATCCGCATTTTGTGGGTCAATCACTTTGCGGCTCGGCAGAAGTGACATTCAGAAGCTTAAATATAAAAAAATGTCACGAACCTCAATTGGATACTCGTAAAGACAAATGCGCAAACATTACCATGTTAACAGCTGATAACAGTAACTTCTCATTTGGTATCATTCCAGATCATTATAAGCTACGTGGATGAAAATACTGTCAAGTACCCATAACTTGTGCGAAAAGTACCGTAAAAAAGTGCTACATGAGGTGCTATTCCCGAAGTATACTTCCTCTTTTCCCGCTGTCACTCAAAACTCAGAACGCGCCAGCTTGCAGGCGCTCGGCGCGCATGGAGTGTCATGCGGGTACAGTTGCTGTGCGTCCCACGCATTCCGCATTTCAAGCCTGTTTCTCGTTGTTTACGTTACTTTTTACAAACAATACTTACTTTCAGACATTGGGATAATACTGCCGTGAGGAATGCTACGAGCAGCGGCGGTTGGTTCTATTTTCTTATTGTCTTGTTTTGCGGTCTTTGTGTTTTTTGCCCAAATACCTGAATTCTTGGTTTATTCTTCCTAAATTTCTTACATATGCATATAGCAAGCTGTTTTATGCTGATATTACCATAAGTACTTGCCATTATAAGCTTTGTTTTTGGTTTGTGCACCAGTGGAAACAGTTCTTGCATCACTTCGTATCATACGGGGGTTTCGTCAGTAAATAGGCTTATTATGGTTGTTTTAATGTCATATATAATACTAACTTTATCATATACATGTTACAAATTAAACAATACAAATTCTAACACGAACAACGAGTGAATTTCAGCAAACAACGGCGAGGCAGAGCTGCAAGTCCGGCGGCCGACGGTTGCAGTCTTCGCAGGCCGGTGGTCCACCGAAACCGCCACCCGGTCCGACGCCGGCTGCACCCAAGTATGATTTTGTCTTGAGTATAATAATTATTTTGCTCTCTTGCCAATTTTCGAAAAAAGCTTCAGGGTTTGGAACTACTCGTCGTTGCTATTGTTACTGGACCGTTTGCCGTTAGTTGTTTCTGTATTTCGAATATTCCTGAGCGTTTTGCAGAACTGGTTTTTGTGTAGCTCATTGGAATACTACTAAATCACTAAATACTAAATCATTGGACTTACTTGCTTGGCCTGATGTTTTCGATGAGAATCTTCATTTGCTTTGAACGATCGTTTCTTATTTTTAATTCCAAGGTGAACATCACTGTTTTCCTTCACATATGGATAATTTTTCCATCTCAGGAAGGCAGGCGGCGGTGCCGGCAAGAAGCTGCTGTTCGTCACCGGTCTGACGGCCGCTACCGGCGGTGGAGTGCTAGGCTATGCGTACGTCGATCCTGAATTCAGGAAGAAGGTATGCACATGTTTATCCCCTTCTTTTTTAATACATTAGTGGAAATTGCATTAGAAAGACATGCATCTTCTATCGTTGATGTTATTCTTTCTGTTACATTACACGGAATTAGAAATGGATCATGTTACTTATTTTTTCTGTAGGACACATATTTCACATTCAGGTTGAAGAAACAGTGCCGCCGATCAAGGAGGTCTTCGACTCGGTGCTGGGAGAATCTTCTCTCGAGTATGTTGCTTTTTCTTTACTTTTTTTAGTTTTCACTTCATGGGCCACGAATTTTCAGTTACACACACTTACTAGATTCTTTGCGTTGTAAATAATTCTTCTATTATTTTATTACTTTATTTTTACTAAATATTTGTAAAAAAAAATTGTTCAGCAAGACGAAAGCGCAACTTGAAGATGTGAAGCAACGTGTGGTCTCCGCGATTCCGAAACGAAAGGAGTCGTTGGAGGTGCGTGTGCAAGCCTACAACAATCACCCAACATGCTTTCTCTATCATCGCCAACCACGTCATGAAGACGTTGGGGCACCCCGTTTTGGGTTTTCTAACAATGGGAGAAACCCCGTTCGATAACCGAAAGTGCGGACAGGCACCACGTTTCTACATAATTGTTTATTCAGTTCACCGTAGAGTTTTTTTTGTTGTCTTGGAGGGAGATCGGACTGCATTGTCTTACTACTAGAGTATAAATGGAAGAGGGAAAGAAAGGGAAATCAGTGGTGCCGGCTCTTCGTTTGTACCTGACTGATTTTGTTAGATGGTCACCCCGTTACTGAAAGATGCTAACGCAAGGTGTCAACGTATGATCTCAAGTCACGAGATGGTTTGCATCATATCCATCATTTCACGTAGTAAGTCCACATCAAACGGTGGATTTACTTCTTTTACAATTACCATTTACAACTGTTTCTTCATTTTACGATTTTACTGTAGTTTTATTGCAGCCTTTAAAATCTGCCAAATTGAATTCAGTACGCGTTCAGCATGCTCAGCATACAATAAAATAAACACGACAACATGACACATCATACGCTTTTCTGTTCTATGCTTCAAGTTTTGCTAAGCTATTATTTTTAGTTAAAATTTTATACCTAAGTTGTTGATTTGTTTATGTCAAATACGGTATATTTGCAGTCACCGGCCGGTCCTCCTCTCCAACTGGACAAACTGCCGCCAATCGAGAAGAAGCCGCCGGTTCACGTCGACCCGGTGGATGTCCGGCCGCCGTCGCCCGCAAGTCCGCCCCGAATCTCGCCCGAATTGGCTGTGAAGAGGAACTCCTGTAAGTCACACAATAAAATAAACACGACAAGAAGTCATATAAGATAAGTAATATGATAGTAGTCACATGTGTGTAAGTGTTATTCCTTCACATGTTGTACGTCGAAACCGATAAATATATATAATAATAATCATGTTCTTGGATTCCATTCCTGTGTATTAGCTAAGAAGTAGTAGTTACCGGTAGTTTTAGTTGATACTGTGCTTGAACAAGTCAAGTGAACTGCGGGATTACCTGCATATGGTTCTGATTCAACTTATGTGTCATATATCACATCGAGCTCCTCAGCATACCACCGCTTCCATGGAGCCGGCGCCCACTATTACCCCACCTTTTCGAGCAAAAAAGTTTATTTTACCCCTACTATTTGAATATTCTATACACTTTTACGTACTTTATCCCTCCTTTGCAAATGTAATTCTATACGTTCCCCCTCCTCCAAGGCAGCCGGTTCCAACGAAAGCATAACTATGTTAGTCAGGAACATTTTTTTTTCAAAACGTTTTGTGAAATACATACAATCTCAACTTCCTTGCATCATTCTTGTTGAGTGAACAGGATTCTGGTGCTTTCTTTCGTTCTAGATTTGACTGGAAACACGGAATCTGTTAGCTGACTCAAATTTTCATGAAATTGCTGTTTATTGATGATATGTTTCGTATTACTATTTGGCTTTTTTCAGCTTTGGAGGACAGCCTGTTATCCGCACTGTCGGCCGCCGAAAAGAAGGTGCAGCTGGCGACTGACGCCAAGCTGAACACGATTCAGGCGATCCGCAATCACGCGAATCTTCTCAAGAAAACGGTATCCATTGCGCCTATGTTTCAAGCAATCGATGGCCACCTTGACAATCAACCATTATATCTGGATCCCTCTATTGAGTAATCCTTGTAGTGGCTCTCAAAATTTACCGTGGTATTGTGGCGAAGCTATATTTGTTAAAGCCCATATATATATGTGTCGTTTGAACCCGTTGCATCACCGTGAGGGTAAAGTTTACCGTGGAGCGAACGTGCCATTCTTCACTTCGGCACTCCAAACTTTGAGCTGGGCACGTAATAGTGTTTGCCTACGTGTCACACATTCAAGTTTGCCCGTTTTTGTCAGTTTTCGAAAAAAAAATGTCTTGAAATTCAGGGAAATCTGCTTTGTATGCTTATGAGTAAGAAGTTGGTGTTTTTCTGTCGTGGTTTCAAAAGCAAAACGGATGTACTCTCTACGTGAAAATGTAGTAGTGTAATGTAGCCAGTAAAAAGAACCGAAAATGTTGGAATCCACCTCCAAAGGTACACCGCCTCTAATTTCATGCCTTTTTTATTCTAGGTATTTATGCCCCTAATCAACAAGTGTTGTTTCGTTTGTCATTTCAATATTCATTTCCCCTCGTCTGATTTACCGCTGCAACGTGCTCGTTCAGGTGGACGATGGCCAGAACGCCAACTGGGATGCCGTCACGGCCGCCATTCAGGAAGCGGAGAAGTACGCGCACAAGGACGCCTCGAGCGAGGTGGACGGTCGGAACTACATCGACAATCTGAAGAAGGTTGGTGAACATACCACCGCTTCCGGCTCCCATGGGAGCTCACTTTTACTCCTCTTTTTGAGCAGATAAAGCACAGTTATGCTTCCATTGGAGCGAACTATCCCAGAAAAGGGTAAAGTAGTAATTTGCGTCTGTGAAGGAGGGGTAAAGCATGTAACAATGTAAAAAATCTTTAAATATGCGGGTAGAATGTGCTTTATGTGCTCAAAAGGAGGGGTAAAAGTGCACTCCCATGGGAGCCGGCTCCGTAGAAGCGGTGGTATGACATAAAGCATATTTAACCCCACATACTTGAACATTTTATACACTGTTACATGCTTTAGCCCTCCTTCACATACGCAAATTACTACTTTGCCCCTTCCCTTTGAGAGTTGGCTCCAATGGAAGAATAGCTATGTCAATGAACTATTAAACTTTTCGAGGAAATTGTTGTATTTAGGCGACATATGTGCAAGCTTTCCTTGTTTTTCTAACACATAGCGGTCAATATTGGGTAGTTCTGGTATCTAAGCTTACGCTGTTGAACTATGCATGTCCCGTACGGGTTTACAACTGACAGCAGATTAAAAATTGTTGCTCCTTTATTCGGTATTCCAAGCTTATCAAGCAATTACGGACTACGAAAAATTTAACTGCGTTTAACAAATGTGAGTTACGATGTTACTACAGTTGGGAATAGTGAGATATTCCAATAGAAACTAGGTCTCAGATCAAAGTATAGTACGTGAATTTCCAAAGAAATTTCCACGTATTCTTCAATGGTAGTGGGCGTCCGCGCGCCTGTCTCAACAAACCACACACACACACACACAGACGAAACTACGTGCACATTTGGGCTAATTTCGAAATGCACTCTGTGAGATCAAGCTACACACATAGGCTAAAATGGTGGTATTTTCCGACGAACGCTCTCCTTGGCTTCGGAAGCAAAATGCAAACCGTCCCTATGTTTCTTACCCTTGAGAGGTCCAGTTCAAAGTTTAAGGAAAAAAGAGTGTCCTCGTAGATTTCAATAGCAGTGGGCGTCAGCGCCCCTGACTCAATAAAAACCGTGATCATACTCTGTGAGATCAAGCTGCATACGTTGAACGTTGTGTTCTTGCAAGGGGAAACGACATTCCCTGAAATGGTTTTTACAGAGGAGCCAATTTCAGTACTATTTGGACTGTGTGTATTTCTGAACGACTGAAATGCCCAAGTTACCAACTCTAAAATGTCAACCACTAATTTTACCTTATTTTTCGGTTATTTTATGCATCACCAGGACCACTGTAAAAATTGCGGGAAACGACTGTTACTCTTTTGCAGGTGATTGCGGAGGGCAAGTCGAACGAGGCGACGCGGACGAATCCTCTCCTCTTGAATGCCACCGAGACCGCAAACAAGTTGGCACATCAGCTGGACGAGATGAATCTGCTGGTCTCGAAGGTTCGCACCAGCATTAGTTTGATAGCATTGGGACTTCTAAACCAAGAATAGCAACGATATTAACAATTAACTATGGTACGGTATAACCAATGGTGGAGGTGTTTATAGGGGATATTTCGCCCGCAGCGCGTTATGTCTATGAAACGTCGAATCTATGACGAACAATGAACCATTCCATGAACACAGAGAATTGTTAAATATTTCCAAAATGGATGCGACGATGTGACTGGCTGTTTGGGCGATGTGTTCTGCATTCACATCTTCATTATCTCGCCTTTTTTCAGTCCCGGCAAGAGGCAAAAGTGTTCAACGAATACAAGGATCTCATCGACCGCAGCCGACAGCAATTCGCACTCGAATTGAAGGTACGGAAACACTAAGATACATATTTCACATGTTTCTATGCTTCTTATCGTTCTTGCAACATTTAGAAAAACTTGCTTGCTGTTTTGGCGGAAAATTCTAGTTACCGGATAATGTTTAATTACTATCCTTACGTATGTCCGAAGGTACTCAGTCATATTTATCGCCTTAGCTGTTCGATTTATTTCATGTCGAATCTTCTGGTTCGTCACAAAGCTTTTTTCAGTCGATTCTGCCGAACGTAGATGTGCACGCTAAGGACAAGAATTTGTCGGAGGAAGAGCTGAATGCGCTCATCGCGCACGCACATCTTCGCGTCGACCAGCTGAGACGGCAACTCGCTGAGCATCAGGTAATTACCTACTATTATAACAACAGTACCATACATACCTTAATGTAAGGTAAAGTTTATTCCCTTGTAGCTTGCGGGTGGTTTCCAATGTTTAGGAGCAGAAGACCATGTTGTTCCGTAGTACCAAAATATGCATGAGTATGCATGAATGCCCAAACTTCCGTTTGGGGCATTAACTAGATCAGGGAATGCTCATTTTTGCTCATTTTTGATCAGGGAATGCTGTTTTTTAATGTTAACGGTTTCTGACCTGTTTGAAGTCATTTCGTTACTCTAATTTTTGCTGTTTCAGCTGCTGGAAGAGCAGAACATCGTGAAGGCGCTCGAGGAGCAAAAGCGAGCAGATGAGAAGAATGCCCAGGAGCGACTCGAACTGGAGCTGCGACGAGTGCGAGAGCAACAGGAAGTCGACATTGAGCGATCGGTACGTATGATAGCCCCGAGAGTGGTTGTGGAAGACAAAAAGGGCTTCTCCTTATGGTCCAAAGGCGTCTAACAATGAAACGCAGTGCACGAACCTGAGCAAATCTGTGAATGGACAGGGAAAACCGGATAACCCTGAAAGTGCTGCATAGTTTGTGGGAAGCTCTGTTGCGAATTGTTCGGAGAATACGGTTACCATCTCACTGATTCACATGATTCTATTTTTCGAACATGATCTTACTGCGTCTGTGGGATTTTATGCTCAATTGGCTACTGCATCCTTAATGTCCTTTTCTTTTCGCAATAACATATTGAGCGATCGTTATGTGGGTGGTAATGTACTACCGAACTGCTGAAACGTTTTGGGCAGATTATTTTCTCTTCATTCTGAATTCCTTACTTTCTTCATTTCAAGGTTGTCTCTTCTCGTTCCACGTGGGAGCAAGAGGCTGAGGAGCGACTGAAGCGAGCATCGGCTGCCCACTCGGAGCACCTCGAACAGGTCATTCGAACGCAACGACAGCTGTTCGAGATCGAACAGAACCAGAAGGTCGAGGAGGTATGCGGAGTGTTCGTTCGATTCCATATGTATTTGTTGGTTTTTCTTAAGGACACGCACAAATGTGATAATCTAGAAATGAGCATTGACGATGGTCTCGCTACGGGAAGAGATTAGCCGGTCAGACGCTAGAGACCGAAACCGACTAATCTCACTTACTAACAATAAGTAGCTAATACAATCTAACATACTATTTACTTATCTTTACACTTATACTAATAATATACGCTTTATTATGTATTTTAATTATACAATTGAAGCTAGTCTTAAGTGAATAGTTCCAAAGTCCGTTTCCATTCTGTCCAGCTCACCAACCGAACAATCGCATTTGTCATAATATGTAAAAATGTAGTGAGAAATTAATACCTTACAACCACTTTTTCATGCCAATATTTCCAAAATACGTCGGTCACCGTATGAATTGTGAGGTTATCATAGATAGATATGCTAATTACTAAAGATAACGTCATGAACAATGAGAATTCATGACGATGACATTCAACGATTCAGGCAGTCCGAAGTGAACGGGATCTGCACTCCCGTCATGTCGGTCAGGCACTGACTCGTCTGGAAGGCATCGAAGCCGCCCTCTCGGGACGAGTCGCATTGGTAAGTCACTTAAACATCATCAATGTGCCTGTGGAAGAGTACTATCGTTAGTAAAATAAAGAATATTTATGACAAAAATGATGGAATGAACGAATAAGTTACACATAATGCTTCCAGCATGCTGAAGCCCCTTCATGGTCATACAGGCTCATATATCCACGTTGTTTTATGACAAATCAATCTTAATGATAAACAGTATGTCATGACAAATATCATAGTTTGTTGTACAATAGGAACTACTCCTACGGTAATTCGTACTAGTATCAGTAGCTCGAACGGTAACAATACTATGATGACGATAAACTTTCTATAATGTTACCTTATTCAGGATGCGGAGAACCGTCGTGCGAAGCAGTTCTGGGTCGCCTGTCATCATTTGGTCGAGACGATCGTGCACGGAAATCGCGCCGGAGCGACCATCGACGAGCGGAGAGCACCACTGGACGAACAACTCGGCGTCATCCGACAGGTATGACGATGGAGATGTGCCTTTTACCCCAAGTCAAACATCTCTTAGTTACGGTGTGCTTCTTCTACGTTACTTCTTCGGGGTGAGGGCTAAGGTCCTCCTTAGGCACAAAGCTATGATTCAGCCGGATCCGACAGTTCCTGTGGAGGATAGCGTAGATATTTGCACATATAGTGATAGACGCCCATGTTTGTATCTTTTTTTTTGAAACGCTTCGACTAGGTAGAAATGGACATTGTAAACGAGATGCAGCTCAACTATTTTCTTATTAGTAGTTGGCGCTTCTCATGTTAAAGTGAGGAAAAGGAGTGATGACAACAATATAATGATTGTAGATGAATATTTGTCAATAGTGTAAACAATATTTCAATATTACGCTCTCTGCACGAACAGTCGGGGAATTCTGAACATGTTCAGGTGTTGGAAGGCGACGAGTTCGCGAACAAGCTGCTGGACAGCTTTTCCGAGGAGTCGCTGAAGAAGGGAGTGTACGCCAAGCACGATTTGAGAAACCGATTTGACAAGGTATACTTGGGATACAAACTACAAATGAGTACACTCGGATCCTATGCAGCTCATATTCACTATTTATGCGACAGTTACGTCCAGCGAAGTAACATACATCATCAAAAGGAAACAATGATTCACCACTCCTTGTTGAGAGAATTGCAGTTACTTTTATTTCACTACAAATACCATTGAAAGCATGCGAAGAAATTTGTATATAAGCAAAACTCTTCTGCCTAATGGCATGCAAACGATAATGTAAACTATATACCACAGACTACATTGCAAAAGGTGATGCTATTCAGGTTTACGCACTCGGCAACAAGACATCGATGATTGACGCGAACGGTGGCTCGCTCGGCAAGTACTTCTGGTCGCTGGTCAAGTCGACGTTCACCGTGGATGTCCCGCGACGATTCACCGACGA
>JACMIJ010001874.1:0-10950 GCA_014805365.1 Koerneria luziae | reverse complement strand
ATTCTTTATTCGTTGCCGAACATGGTACAACATACGAAGCCCGGGGCACTTACAATATAGCTCAGTGGTTAGCGATTGGCATTTCCACCCATAGGACTGGGGTTCGGTTCCCGGCACGAAAAGTTCAATTTTTGTTACTGTACTGTTCCCAGTTTAACCAAAGAATGAGGAAGTCCGGGTGGGAAGCGTTGTAGCAAATTAGTGAAACCGCGCATCGACCGCCAATTGGTCAGATTGGTTTTTGATCTCGAATCCGATCCTGTTTTATTCACATGCATAACTTTTTTTCTTATTAGTGAAACAAGCTCTTTTGGGGCTTGTTTCATTAATTTCCTCTAAAAATATACAATAACTCATTTGCATACGATAACAAAGGATAACAAAGGACAAAGATATATGCAAATTTGAATTGAACGAAAGTTCCACTGTCTGCTGGCTGCAGCCGGCTGTGACATGATGTGCAATGCGTCTTATTGTTAGGGTTACGTTTTTTTAAGCCAAGCCATTTCTACTTCAATATTTTGATCCCGCCTTTGATCACGCATTTCCTATCTCTTATTTTGTCTCAAAATCACAAGAATAATAGTTAGCACTATTGTTTTACAAGTAATTAAATAAGTATACCTTATTGTACGTCTGTTTTGTCTTGTTAGTAGCATTACACTTCCAAGTCTAACTTGCTTTTTTCGTATTCACTGTTCCTTCTAACGCTGTCATTGCATTGAAAGAACACGACGCATTCCATCATTCCACTTAGGGAATGTTTGCAATTCTCCAATACACTTCTCCCTTTTTTCGTGGCTATTTTGTCCTATTGAACAGTAATGACATACCGTGGCCACCAATAATATCGACTGAGTATCAACAAACTTGTTAATGGGGAAATGGTGCTGCTTGTACTTTGTAACGTGAAACGAGTATTGCAAGATGGTGCCATTGAGCCTAATCAAGCCTTAACCGCATTGGCTAAATTGATATTGGGTTGGATTCTTATTGTTAGGAAAAATCAGGGTACAGATTCAAATCGACGATACGAAAACGCTTATTGCTAGGTAGTTGACAATGAAACAATTGTTGATACTATTATAATTGTTGACTCCGCTACGGAAGAAACGGAAGATACGGAAGAAACCGACTGTGATGTTGCTTGAAAGGCGATCGCATAGAAACATAGCGCAAGCTATACGGTCTGTGTGTATGGCTGGGCACCTTCAGACTTAAATAGCCCCACAACGTCCTGGCCTTCTCAGGACTAATGGCAAGGCGAAATACCTTGAGTACAGGAGACTTTGCCTGTTGTAAGCAGTACAACACTTATACTCAGGTAATTGTCAGTGCGAGTCTTTGTGGTAGTAATGTGACAGTCGGATCCTTCTGTATTCAGACTTAGTCAGGTATTTCAATAACGAAATGTTGCAACCTTTCTGCTTCAGCATCAGCTCGAAGTTGTTCTGAACTTATAGCGCACTTGAAACCGCATGGTTGCTTGTGTTCGGCGAATGAGGAATAAGATTTTCTTTGTCTTGCGCTAACAATGAAAGGAAAAAGCCGGCCATCCTATCACCTCATTCCCGTTTTTGTTCTAATAATAAGCGATTCCCGGTACACAATTGCACGTTACCGTAACATTTCTGCACTCTACCGTAATGCTTGGAATACATTAATCACCATTTTAGGGCTGCTCATAGATCACAAATATAACAATAAGGGTTGCATACTATTGGCATAATTGACTCCGTTCCATACAAAGATCCGACTGTCACTGTTTGAACACATCTTATTGTTAGGTTTCATTCCAAGTCCCCAAATTGGCTAGAGTATTCAAACTCATGCTGTTTCACAAAATTGCAGACCTGTGCTGAACTGTGAAAAACTCGGATATGGTTACATAATTGAATATATAGCAACAGTCTGGTATTTGTACGGAACGGAGTCAGATATTCCAATAGTACCTCATCGTTCTCTCTGTAACTTTCTTCATATGCAAATGTGGTACTGTAGGTTGTGTTCTTATGCAAATTAGGTACTGGTGGTAGTGCAACTCTGTGGAGCTGATCACTTACGCCCACGTGCATATCACGTGATCATCCTTACAACAAAAAGCCGATCACACCCTAACAGGCGTGCGAAATGTTTATCCACCCATCTATTTTTATCCGCTCTGTTATCCCTTATCAAGTCAGCGAACAACCTCTCCCATCTGACACAGAAAACGCGTCAAGCTCCCCATCCCTTGGCGCCGCTGTTTATCTCTCTATCTTTTTTCTCGTTTTGCGATTAAGTCAGCTGATGACTGACTGACCAGTTGTGAGAAGGGGGATATGCGTGAATGATATCGTTTAGAAACAGTGGGGAGAGGGGGAGAGCGTCCTTTAACTTGAATCCATTTGTTCGTATTCTTACAATTAGGGTGACGGTAAATGGTGGATGTTGGTGTTGTATCTTACAATTAGTAATTTTCAAAAATAGGGATACACAAAAGCAATGACACAAAATGCTTGTATTTACATGTTGAGAATCAAATGAACACTTATTACGTATTGCGCTTGTTCACAGACCGCTAGTCTAACAATAAGATTTACTTACTATTATACTTCGTTTTCTATGCACTCTTCTTTTCGCATGCAAATTAGGTACCGTAGACTGACAGCTGTGAAACACTGTGATCTGGCTACTCCATACACTTACTGTTCCGCAAAATACTTGTCAAGAGAGATAACAAACATAAAGAGAAGTATAAGTAGTTACGCTAATCATATTAGCTCTATTGTTAGAGTCCACTCAAACAATGGATACTTGATTCCTACCTCGGAACGAAAAAAATATCTACTTTGTATTTGTTATCTTTGCTTATCTATGGTAGTTTGTTCATTCTATTCACATTGTCAGCTGTCTGAATTGTCATTTGACTAAATTGTCATTTGGTTGAATTGTCACTGGGCTGAATTGTCATTTTCTGAATTGACATATGGCTAAATTGCCATGAAAGTGTGTTCATTGTATCACAACACACTCACTACAGGAACTTGTACGGTATTGTTGGTGGAACGGTTTATCGCTTGATTGTAGCGGGTGGTCTGACTCTCTTACTCTCTGCCTCTCTGCCTCTCTGACTCACACCTACACCAGTTACGGCTCCACCCGAAAACTGTTTTCAACCTCATCTTTATGGGTTGTAAAGAGAGAACAACAACTACCCGTTCAAATTCCCGCCCAATCGTAAATTTTGGCGGGAATTGGTTTTTCTACCATGGCAAAGTTTTGGAATGTCATTCAAGGGGTAAAGAAGCAAAAATCACCGATTCCTTATACTGTTGCGCCTCTTCAGAGAAGTTGTGGGTTTCTCAAAAGAGGCCGAAAACCGTCATTTCATTCGCGAATATGTTCATAACGAGCGCTTTATTGACCCGCCACTTTTGTGTTCAGGGAATACACATTGGCAGAATAACTGACGGTTACTGGCTTCCTTTAAAGGATTCCTGATTCAAAAATCACCGATTCTTTATATAATTCTGCCACTTCACAAAACTTGCGGGTTTGTAAAGCATGTAGTTCTGCTATTAGGTGACAAAGCTCCTTGAAACGTTTTGCATTATTTGGGATACGACAGGATATCAAGGCAAAGGGCGGTTTTAATAGTGTGGAATGTGGTTCACGCCGTTCTTTCTCTCGCTGGCTGGGTGTTCGTTTTTCTATCTTACGCTGACACACTCGCACTTGCACGGGAGATAAGAAAGCAATCTACAGGGCCAACGTCTAAGGAAGGGACAGAAACACTGATCTCTGATCTCGTATTGTCCGGTATTTCGGATGGACCCATTACTGAAAATGGGCAAGCTTTCATATGCCATTAACTTGTCCACTTTCAGACCACTAATGACGGGTCTGAAAATGGATAAGTTAATGGCATATGAAAACTTGCCCATTTTCAGAAATGGGCCCATCCTGAATACCGGAGTTGGCCAAAAAACAGACCTATACTGGGCCAGCACGCAACATCTGTAAGTTGTGCAATTATATAAAGAAAGGATGCTTTTTGCCTCCGAGGATTTGCGGTTTCCTGGCCCCTTTAAAGCTGAGCAAAGTTCGGGGTAATAACCCACTAGTTGTAAGATATTCTTTATTTAGTCTGGCCAAGGTCACTGGATCTACTATAGCATTGTATCTAGTAAGATCGCTATGATGAAGAAGCTAGACAACCTTGGCTGTGAATGAGACTTAGGTGACTTGTTCATGGTTTTTGAGACTTTCTTTTTCAGTTGCGCTGGGAATCCGCTAAACGCCTGAACATTGACGATACGGACGTCACCGTCCTGCGACTCAATAACTCCAGTCGTTGCTACGTCGTGTCGAATCGCTTTTTGAGGGTACGTTTCTCAAAGTTTAGTACTTTTTTTTCCTAAGATATATGAACGTTGTAAAATTGCGCTCCGCATGCCTAAACAATTCCATCCGTAATGCTCACATATGCCCATTTATGCATAAATTCATGTATAGATTTTTCAAAATTCCAAAGCATTAGCTACAGATCAAATGCTCTTACAAGGACTGGGGATTAAGGGGAAACATTTGCTAATATTGTAAAGAACGACCAAATTTCTGTAAGTTTATGAAATTTTTGCTTGTATTTTTTTTATTTCGTTTGCTGTATGTGGGTCCAATTGCATTTGGTAAAAGTGTAGATACTTCTTTAGTGTTCTACACCTACCGCATTACATAGTTACAATTTCGGTTGGGTATCATACTATCGCAAATGCAATCAGTTATTACTCATAGTTATGCTGCAACCTAAATCTTTCATTTCGGCTATAGTTGTAAGGCGTACACGGTATGGTGTACCTGTTTCTTCCGCCGATTTGCAATACTTAATTTGCTTGAGCACCCTAAGACCCTAAAACAAAAGAATATGCAAATTTGAGATCATAAACCATCTCACTGTCATGCGCGTTGTGTAACAAAGAACGGTTTCCTCGCAGAAGGTCGAAAGCAAATGTTGACGATGTCGATCTCAATTTGTTTTCCCTTTAATCATTGCATTAGGGCAAGAAACTTCGATGGAGGTTGAAATGCAGCGAAGATTCGTTGACAGATCACACTCATGTGTGATTGTGACATGTGCATTGGGTTGTGAAACCCACAGTTGCTGTAGTAGTCGTTTACCCTACTTTACTACTACTACTGAGATTACAGTAGTCTTCCAAGCATCAAACACATTCCTGGCATGTGACTAATGCATAGGATGTCGAAAATTCAGTACTGAAAGTGCTACAGCCACGGTAGTTAACCCCTCCCCCACCTACGTGAGCTAGCTCTCAGGTTTCTGCTAACTACTGAAAAAATAAAGGGAAACCGCTTATTGTTAGCTAAACGGCAATGCGAAAACAAGCGTGTTCTTACTGTTAGGGCACTTGTTATTAGAGAATCTCAACAAACATCTAGCAAATCAGTTAGATTTCGTCTTTTTTGTGTTTCATTATGAATGTATTACATATTATTTCGTTCATATAACAATTAGATTTACTGGGGACATTTCAGGAATCAGTCTCACAATACGAGGTGATCGAGCAGCCGTTGGATGAGGTGATGACGAAGCATTTGATCGGAAAGCGAGGCGCCGACTTCTGCCAGAAAGCCGGCGTGTTTCTGGTCGGCGACATCACTGGTTCGTTTGTGTTACTATTCGAATACCTGATTTCGTTGATTATCAAGGTATATGTATAATGTATAATATAATGTATAATGTATAATGGTGTATGTATAACCCTCTAACAAGCGCACGATCAGACCTTGTAGACGTACTTCAGCTAAAAAATTTGGTCAATTGTGAGGTTTTTCCATGCTGATTCATGTACAGCAAACAGACATGCAAATTGTATACCGACGGAAATTTCGACCTGTGGTTTAAATTGAATCGGACTGAATGTATTACTAATTATAAGCATACTTGAAACAAGGCAGTAGCACTTGTTGAAGATTCTGATGGAGAATTTCAGAACGTTTCTAAACATTGTCATTATTACACCTTTCTGTTAATAAGCTTATAGAACACTGCCTTCCCTCCAGGGTCAGGTTATATGGTACTGGTTTGGCCACAACGGAATCGGACCTCCGGGTTCGGAGGTTTAATCCACCGGCTTTAAAATTTCTCTGTTCCGGGCACATCAGGGCAATCCTTCTGATCGACATTACTTTTTCTGTTTCCAGAACATCGCCGAAAACGGGCCGGTTTCGGGCGGTCGAAGCGGGCGTCGGCCGGTGGTTGCAAGCACATGCTGATGGTCTGTCGGAGCGGCGAGATCGGCGAGTACAGCAGCTGCTACGAATGGACCGAGCAGGACAAGGAACTGCTGCAATACTGCTGAAAAACCGGCCCGGAAACCGGCGGTGAATTAGCAACTGCGTCTTAGAGTACCTCCTAGAACGTGTAAAAAGAAGTGCGTCGCAAACGTTGCAGTTGTACGTATACTGTTATGTAATACTTGTTGCCACGATAGATTACCGCACAGACCACTGGGTGCCCACCGGGCTACCGCCTGGTTCCCGCCGGGTTCCAACAGGGCACCCGTCGGTTTCCCAATGGGTTACCGCCGGCCTACAGTACCTGATTTGTATACGATGAGGTCCCAAAGAGATATGAAAAAAAAACTTGAGGGTAGAAGTTCCACCAACTCATCATTGTGTGTATCATGTTCCCACAGTTTGTTTGCTGTTTCGCTTGTTCTATATAATGTTCCTTCAATACTACTTCAGCAATATTGATCCATGTCGTTCCCCCTCATTGTAAAAAAACTGCCTATGCACCCTTCCGGAGTTTAAATATACTCTATCTTGATTGTAAGAAAAAAACGTTCATCCCAAAATTTTCCAGAATGCGAAGTGTTACTAAAAGTAGTAACCAAAATCACTCAATATGAATTTTTGTGTAAATAACGAGCTACATTCGATTCCTCTAGTGTTTGTTATGTACATAATTGTTTTTTTAAAGAAAACTTATAATCCTTATAAAGTAAGTGTTTATTTTACTCTACTTTACTTTATAATCCTTATGTATCCGGTGTTTTCATGTGTAACCTATTCTACTGTTCAATGCACTTGTACGATCTCATTGTTTCACTGTGAATACGTATTTTTCGTCGCCATGGGTTTTCCTGTACCTCTTCTTTTTTTGTGAATATGCCTGTTGTGTTACCTGCTCCGGTATTTCGGATGGGCCCATTTCTGAAAATGGGCAAGTTTTCATATGCCATTAACTTCTGAAAATGGTCAAGTTAAAGGTGGCCAGAAACCGTTGTTTTGTGTTTGTAGAATTGCGTGTATAAGAGACCCGCAACTTCTGTGAGGGGGGCAACTATATAAGGAAATGGTGCATTTTGCATCCGACGATTCACGGTTTCCGGCCCCCTTTAATGGCATATGAAAACGTGCCCATTTTCAGAAATGGGCCCATCCGAAATAAGGATACACGTGTCTGTATGAGAGTGTCGCGCATGCTTTAAATTGTCTTCGTTCAAATAAACAATTAAGCATATGCAGTTGTCTTACATTCGAGTGGTAAGCACATATAAGTGTACAGCCGCCGTATTGTAATAATAGCACCATTTTTCATGTCAATGGTTGTTCCGAAACGGTAACCCTTCCCAAAAATTTGAATGAGTGCGGTGTTTTCTGCCGACTCATGAGCCCCCAACTGTAGCTCTCAGCTCGCGGTTTCGGAGCTCCTTTAAAGCAATACAGTGTTCCTTCCAACTTACCCTGATAGGACAGCCTCTCCTTTTTCGTCGACAAAATTGCCATGTTATCCACAACAATCTGCAATTTGCAATGAATTAAGCCAACACCCACTGCTCCACAGTACCGATATTATCCTCCATTCAATTCCAAAATGGTGCCATTACTTGAAGCATATACCGAGGACGGTGCATTCATCAGAGAAAAACCTCATGACCACACAAATGGGTGAACAAGCATTTCTTCGGAAGAACTGTGTCGGAACTATGTACAGTTGGAATACTTGACTCCATCCTGTACAAATATCTGACTGCCGTTGTATAATGAAATCTTATTGTTAGGCTTCCTAGCCAATTAGACATACAAATATTCCATTGTCGCTATATATTATAGTAAATTTTGTAAGTTTATTTAAATTGCTCACAGTTCACAACAGGCTCACAACTTGAGAAGCTACATAGGGCTGCAAGAAATTTGAAAGCCTTAAAAAATTTGGGTATTTTCTAAGAAACATAACAATAAGATACTTTTGCATAGTAACAATTGGATATTTGTGCACAACGGAGTCAAGTACACTGATATGGACATCCCCATAAGACCACAAAATGCCTTGCGCACAAAAAATAACTCAAACCTTAAAGGGGGCCGGAAACCGTCGTTTCACGGAGGAATTTGCTTATGTGTATTCCCTGAACACAAAAGTAAAGGGTCAATAATACACTCGTTATGAACACATTCTTTGCGAATAAAATGACGGTTTCCGGCCTTCTTTAAATAGTAGCTGTGTAAACAGTAACTGTATTTCAGTAAGCGTCTCAAGTTATGCCCAATTTAGGACCGAATACCAGAATTTGTGTCGATTGGTTGCATACCGACAGAAACTTGAGCTTGTTCACTATGCTTATGGGATCGTATCTGCTAATATTATAGTACCTATTCTATATATCCCAAGTTCAGAGGGAAGAGCGGTTTCCATGTTTCGAATGATGGCTATAACGAAAAACGTTGAATCCACGAAGCTGTGACGAATAAGTAAGGTACAAATTTCTCGAATGCTTGTTAGGCTATCGCGGGCATGTATGTATTGTATGTGTTCTTATTATTTATCGATTGAAACTTTTCTTTCAATTCACAATCTGTGATCATCGACATAGAGCTAGTATTTGTTAGCATAATACAACATAAAATACATAAGAAGGTTTTTTTTTGTTCAAACTTGAGTATAGCTTTCGCTGCTCAACAAGAACGATCGAGGAAGCCAACTCACTTTCATGGGTTTGCAACATCATAATCAAGTCGGTGTTGCAAATACATGCTTTCTATGCAAAATCACGTGTATTATTGGCATACCTGGCTCCGTTCCGTCAAATATCCGACTGTCGATTCGTAATGGTATCTTATTGTTAGGTTCTTTCCAATTACCCATATTTGCCAAAGTAATCAATTTTTCACAAACCTCATTTCCCAAGCTTGTGAACCTGTACTGAATTGTGTGAAACTTGAATACGCCTACACTTACAAAATTGAATATATAATGGAAGTCGGATATTTGTACAGAAGGGAATAAGATATTCCAATAGTGTACGGGGAGAAAACTGTCCACCTCAAGACCATAACATTTGAATATTCGCGCGTTTTTTTGTGAAATTGCGCTCTTTGTCCACACCAACACGGTCAAGTGCACAGTGTGAATTCGTTTGCGAATCGCGCCGGGACGCCGTTGTACTTCTTCGATTTCTTCGCCATTCCCTTTTCGATCAACGCGTACGCCATCTCGATGATCGCCTCGGATGGATCGGCGAAATCCATCTCCAGAAGTCGCTTCGCCTGAGAGTTCAAAGTTCAAAGATCACTTTAATACCGGCTAACAATAAGTTATTCTGCTTTTTTCGATTAGCTTTTTGACTATGTTAACATGAGACCCGGATTCGATCCCTTGTGATCGCGTCCCAGCCCAACCAAGGTGTTATCCCTTTGGGTCGACAATTGGTAGTGACAGTTTTACGAAAAGTAATCGGTCTGGCGAAAAGGTGGGTACTCCGGACTCAAATGCTCCACAGCGGCCCGGCTCCTTCGGTTACCGCTCTATAAAGTCTTGATTCGGGAGGACTTTACTTTACTTTATGTTAACGCATTTGTGTAATGGAGAAGGAATCAAGTGCAGTGCTTCTGAATTAAGGCCAAATGGCTCGCAGAGCGTATTATAGCCACCATAACAATAAGATTAGATAAAAGGATACGAAAGGCAACTGTAAGACGCTATGGTATATCGGTCGGTCGAGTGAGCCCTATGTACGGGCCCCCGGGAGGGCCCGAGGGGCCGGAGGAAGGCGGGCGCTCACCTTGCCGTTGTCAAACTTGAGCTCCTTCGAGAGCTTGTCGACAACCATTTTTGCGTCCGCGTCAAAGAACGATGCAGCCCAAACGGCAAAGTCTGGTGCGGACATTGCAGGGATAGTATAGCCTCAATGAAAGTAAGGTAAGATTAAAAGTAATGCAAAGTGAGCAAAGCATACATGGACACGCCACGATCCCATACAGAAACATGTTATAATACGGGGTGATACTTATTTCTTGCTCGCGGGTGGTTTACACAGACAAGTAACCAAATACGGGGTGACCCTACGTTCCCAGGAACGTCCTTGTCAATGTATGGTGTAAAGTAAGGTTCTCCCGTATTCAAGGCACTAATTAACGAATAAATGCATTTCGCCTGCAGGCGTTCTGAGAGAGCTAGGATGCCGCGCAGCATATTGTGAAAGAGATCCTGTTATAAAGTATGGTAAGCTTTCTAACCTTAGGGACTTGAAACCAGGTCCCTAGGTTCACAGGTGTGCTAGACTACATAGATGGTGGAATACTCTTGATCCTGGAGGGAAAGAATGACCAACCTCTCCACCCACAGGCATGGCTAGGGTGCCAGAGAAGGAGAGTCTTACAGACATACATACACGGGTGCTGAAGCTTCAACCAAATCAAATGGTGCATCCGGGGAAGAGTAAAGTATTGAACTTACATTTAGGAAGTCAGGATTATTGAAGATGTGGCATGAGAATGTTGTCTCTACGCAGCATTGTCCGCTCCATACCGAACACATGTTTTTGCTACAGTCATGAAACATGTTACCGCCGTGGCAAACCCACAGTGAACATATATATATATATATACTTTATTCAACAAGTGAATAAGATACAACACACAGGCGCTAGGCACTTACAATGT
>JACMIJ010001873.1:0-10952 GCA_014805365.1 Koerneria luziae | reverse complement strand
AAAAAATCGATACTTTTTTTGAACTCAGGGGCTCAAAACACCCCTAGGAGCATGTTTTCGTAACTCCAGCACAATTACGGAAACTACGTTCCAGATTATCGCGCCCTATCAGATAATGAGTCTTAAACGACCACATATTCGTTATATGTTTGGGGCCTCATCATAACATTTACGCATGCAGTTTGCACACTAGCACGCTGAAGACTCGAATATGAACTTATTTGTGATGTCTATTGAATCCGGTATGTTTCCTGATGTTCTGAAGCATTATTACTTATGTATCATAAGTCACATTTTGTACATAGATTGGTAACATTTCCTAAATAGGAAATTGGATCAGTAATTATGAGAGGAGAGGCAAAATGGCAATAGGGTAGTGTGAGGAACATGCCAACAAGGATCGAGGGAAGTGTGACGACAAAGGCAAGGAGGGTAGAGAGAGAAACGGATAAGGAAAATCAAAACAAGGTTACCTGAAAAAGAAGAGAAGCTAATACGAAGACGGGACTTTGACAAACTGCACAAAAAAGCTGACGACAAATATTACTATTCATTGGAGGTTTATCGCAGTAACAAGAAATATTATAATATGATACAAAGTATAATATGTAGACCTAATACATGAAATGAGCCTTTGGATGATTGTTCTCCACTACCGATTGTTTCTCCATGACCGCCGGTCGAATGTGGAATTATGTTTAAGAGACTTTGATGATTGTCGTTCACTTCTTTCCCTATAAAGCATCGATGTACATATTAAATAACAAAATTAAAACTATCCATAAAACCCATAATCTCTAAATCTATTAACAGCTGAAGGCGAACCTGGAAGGGCTATCTAATAATATTAGGAAGATAGAACAGAACTCGACGAAGCAGGCAATCGACATGCCAAGGACCATGCCGCTAATTGCCCCAGCCAATGAAAGAAATCGGCTGAACTGCAAAAATATGTGTTAATTCATTAATTACAATGCTTTAATAATATGTTAACTTTGTAAACGTCCTTAATATAAGCAATTTTTGAAATATATTTTTAAACGGTAAAAATCAGTCATCTATAAAAAATTTCTAAAAGAAATCAAAAGCCTACGGGTAGGCGAAGCTTTTCTGTCATCACACTGGTAGCAAGACTCTCAAAGTAGATGACGACATCCAAGAAGTCCTCACAGTTATCGAAATAAGTTTCGTTGCATTGATTACGCTGAATGTTGCAGATGAATGAAAAAACAAATAATTTGTGATGAACTAGAACTGATTGGGTTTATAAATACATGTTGATGGTTTTGTAAACCAATTTTCTCTCTAGTAAGAGTTGCTTCTTAAATTTTTTGCGTGGGCTTACCAGATTCGTATATTGCGCACGCACCATCTTCAGCTCGAAATCTTCTTCGTAACATGGTGGAGGACATCGGCATTCCTTCCACGACGAGGGATCTCCTTTCGTGATTGTGATGTTATCCAAGCACGTCACTAACAATAAAACAGAGCATGCACTGCGTTACATATGCCAATAATAGACATGTTCCCTAACAACATGGAAAGTTACCGCTTCTAAATGTTAAGAATTGAAGTGCGTTTCGAATGTACTGCCCTAATTGTAAGATTTAAAAATGGTTGTAAAATAAGAAAAACCTATTAATTGTGGAATTTAACTTACTTTCTTCGCCATAGGAACACTGTCTAGTATTGGCAGGCATAGGATACGCAGCATCCATGCATCCGCAATCACGAAGTGCCATGTCCTGGTAGCATGACCGATAGCATCCCTGAATTATAACGACTTTTAGAGTTACTACTGGACATAGTTACCAGCAAACAAATAGAGTTCTGCAATTGTGAAACAATTACATAACTCTACCTGTTCGTGCCAGCAGTAACATACATCGATAACATAGATGCCAGGAAAGTAGTATGATTGCGCAGAAGAGGTACTCTCAGCACATCTGCTTCGTGGTTCAGAAATCCGAGTAAGCGTTGACTAAAAAAAACTAGGAATGATCCAGTTGAAATGATCCAATTTCTAAAATAAGTAAGATCAATTGATCGCTAAGATTTTTCCAGTGGTCCATTTGGTATATTCGATAGGTCACTTGAAAACACTCTTGGGTGGAGCTGAATCCAACGGTGCTTATTGCGTTCACAAGTAGCCTAAATTTTTTATCAACGAAATTAAGCTTTAAATCTGGTTTTTGTTACTGAAAGTTTTAAATAGCCAAAACGGAACATTGAAATTATTTTTGAAAAGGACCTTAGTCAACTGGATTTGGTTCACTCTGGCCGGTTGTGCCATGTGTGTTGGGCTTTCCAGGAAGATGTAGGTACCGATTTGGTGGACATAAACTGCGATGCCAGCCGTCTCCACCCATGGAAGGTAATCCGAAGTGTTCAAATGCAGAGATACTCGTAGTCCTGATAATATATATGATAGATTTACGTATTATATTTTATGGCATTTATTTAATATCAAAAAAAGATTTTTTATATATTCGATATTGTCAATTCGAAGTTAGGGACATTTAAAAAACGTGCCAGCGCTTGCTCCTGTGCTTCTGGAAAGATATTTAGAGCTCCTTGTGAAATGGTTGAATGTGTAGCAATTTCCTAGCGATGGGTCATTGAAGCCATAGAAAGTCTCGCTGAAATTCGTTTTTTTATATGAAGAAAACCATATCGGGATTTTGGAACTTAAAATTTATTTATATTTGGATGATTGTGAAAAGCATCTCTAGTTACCAACTTTAGATCAAGCTCCAAGCCCTCGTAAGAGGCGTAGTCAATAAGATCGCTCAACTCGTAACCCATCCCAGCTTTTTCATCGGGATTCAGAATCCGTAGGATCGAGCCCAAGGATGCAGCAAGAATCATTGGATCAGTTCGGGATTCGTTCGTTGTCTAAAAAGGGAGCTGATTATTGACAACATATACATAGCTGGGTCAAGATGATCACTAAGAGTCAATTACGGCTATTACCGAGACAACAAATATTCACCTCTATGACACTTGGACATGATGTTAGATTCAGCAACTGCAGCACAATTTGGCACTCGTCTTCACCTAAAGACAAGCACTTATTTCAACTCGATTAATATGAGGTGTACACTATGTACAACCATTGTTATTGTAGGATAAGGGTTTTCCTATTCATTCCAATAACCCACTGATCTGGCAATATGTTCCAGTGTACGAATCGCTGCAATTGCACATTGGAAGAGCGGAATCAGCGTTGCAAGTTGCATTTGTATCGATCTCTTTGCATGGAACAATTAATATATCGTTATCATTGAAGTATGGCGTGCAACGATCTGAACAATTGGACATTATGTACCTCCTTCAAACTCTTAAAACTGTTAGGAGTTTTTCTTCATCAAAATCAATGAATAACTTACCAGCCGATGGTGTTGTAATTTCAATTGTTGTGCTGGCGGTCGTTGTTGTCTCTTCCGTTGTCGTACCAGAAGTGAGCTGCTGTGTTGAACTGGAAGTAATGGCAATCGTTGAACTTGTCGTCGAAGATGAATCAAATGTTGATGTCGAACTCGAAGAATCACTGGTAGTTATCGGATTACCACCCATCTCAAAATATTTCTCCGTTGTTCTCTCAGTTGTAGCTCCTTCTGAACTAGTGCTGTGAGTTGTAGTTGGTTGAAGGGTAGAAGTGTGTGTAGTTGTGTTTTGGATTGGCGTGGAAGTGGATTCCGTAGTGATTGTTGATGACGTAGAGGTTGAATCTAAGCTTGAAGATGTGGATTCGGATGTTGATTCCGATGTCGACTCCGTTGTCGATGTTTTTGTTGTTGATATCGATGAACTTGGAGTAGACGTTTCCGTTGTTGATTCTGAAAAAATGTTCACTTTAGTTAACACTTTGGTTAGTTAAATGCTTTAACTACAAGAAAAAGCATCTTATTGTTAACATTCGACACAAAACAAATATGAAGCCAGCCTCTACCGATCTAATAAACCCACAAGTATGTATAATATTTCTCCCTTTACAAAAAACGTCGCTACCAAAAATTTTACTAATAAATCTAAACACGCTATCACTGTGCTGTTCAGGATATCTTGAATGTTTTTCATGTTATTGTACCTTCAACGATGTGCAAAGAAAAAGAAAAAACTAAAAAAAAAACTATGTAAAGAGGAAGGAAATCGTGAACGATGGACATATCACAGACCTGATGAAGTGGATGTGTTTTCTGTTGTAGACGTCGTGGATGTCGATGTGCTGCTTTCTGTCGTGGAAGTCTCTGACGTTGAAGAAGATGTGGATGGGGTTGATGTCGTGTTTAAAAATTCAGGAGTTGACCAGACGCCTAAAATAACCATCATTCTAAGTGTATTGTTCAGAAATTGAATATATTATGCTTTAATGTTTCGATTGTTCTTTTGGTAATCTCATATGCAGTTATGTACAAAAACTTAAGATATGAAACTGCTTTCCAGTCACCTAAGGAATGTTTCTTTTACCAAAGCAATGTTATGGCTGTTAACTTTTATACAACCATATTGTGTTAGAAACGCGCTGAAAGAAGGTGTACAGGCACTTTTAGGAGGAGTGGACATGAACTTACCAATATTCGTTGCACAAGATATGTCTAGAAATGGTGTGCCGGGGCGGAAGTATGAAGCATTGCACATTAAGGACGAAACGTTCAATCCAGGGTTATCGCCTTCGAGGCAGACGCCGAATATGGGACCGTCAAAGCAGGTCATTCCACTATTGACCCACTGAACGGCGTCTGATTAGCCACTGAGAACACGACAAGTTCTAGAACATCTATTTCCTTTCCGGCCGTATCATAATGCCATCAATGTCATTCACGCCGACTTTATCACAACACTATCAGTGTTACAAGGGAAAAATTGGTAATCCAATAGATACTACATCCATCAATACTTCATTGCTCATTTGTGGGACAATCCGAGGTTTCTTACAATTAGAGGTTTAGATAGTGACGATCCCACATAAGCGCATAAGTTAATATTTCTGTGAACAACCAATTGACATAAATTAACGTATTTAGTCCTAGATTGAGCATAACTTGAGACTCATACTGAACTACGGTTACTCTTTAGCTTAAGGCACAAGCTACTTTTTAGTCATTTTGCGCGCTTATGGGAACATCCCCTAAGACAAACCGTCGGCACTCCTTCAGTACAGGCCGTGACGCACACGCCAGTGGAATTGTCCCAATGGAAGAAGTTGTTGTTGCAGTCGTAGATGTCGCACGACATCGCATTGATTCGAGCAGTACATGTACCGCAGGCTATGGAATATAAAGATGACGGAAAACTTCTTGCAATGCGAACACGGTGATTATTCGGGTTACTACGACATGCAAGACTCACCCAATATAACTGCTGGACCACTCGTTATCGTTTGGTACTGCGATGTTGTTGCTTCTGTAAACACAGCGTTTCAGAGCCCCGATTTAGTAACATTATTTGTATACGTACTTACAATTAGACGAAAAAATATTCGACAAAACAAAGGTGGTGTAAGCATAACTGATGAATACAATACGTTTACGATATTTATTTTTAGCCTCCTATATTCTTTTAGCCTCCTAAAGGAGGCTAAAAGAATATTTTTAAAAAGTTTCACCTCATGCAGAAAACCACTAATCGAACATACAAAATGGTACTTACTTGCGTCTATTGTGCAGAAGAGTGTTTGAAGATAAGTAGTAAGTGTCAATGTGATTATTATTGAACGGAAAGGAAACAAGTGGTGCGGCATGCGTGAGCTCCTGGAATGTTCCCTTGAACAGACGGCGGTAGGCATACCGCCATGTCTAACCACGCCTTCTTGGTCTTCCCTTCCGTGCAATGGCACTCACAGAGGACGAATGTCTCAACCATTCTTGCTGCTTAGGGGCATACAAGCATTCAACTCCGGTTGGTGCACACTGGAATATTGATAGGATGGATTCGGCTAAAAAATTATTACTAACACTAAGCAGGATGATTAACACACGTTCGATGAACATATAAACGAATGACTCTTTGAAATATGGAAAGGAATCAAATTTGGAAATATTTATGTTGTCGGTGATGAACGCATCATCATCATCATGATCAAACTGTTAGATTCCCTTAACGTTAGCAGATACGTATGGTGATAATAAACTGCTGGTGTTGTTGTTTTTCGCTGAAAACATTGCAGCAGTGTAGACGGAGAAGGAAAGAGAGATTGCCGTTGAGCTAGTAAGAAGGTGATAATTTATTGCCTTCAATCGCTGATAAGCTTTCATACATTGCTTCCCGCATTTAGGCATTTAGTATATTTAGGTTTCAGAAAAAGAACTTTGTGTTGGATTCTTCTAGACATGTTTTAGTGGTCAAGGACTTGCAAAATTGGTCAGCTAACATATCCATACGGTAAATTCCATAATTTAACAACTGTTTTGGTGTGCAGATAATTTGTGTGTAACAGTATATACTTTAATGTAGCTTTGCATATATGATGGTAGCAAAGTTCATCTTTCGCTGCAGATCATTTCTTCCCCGGAAACGAAGCTTTCATATGCAGAGTTTTTCTGGTGAGCAAGTGGCAGACCACACTCTTCTTCACCTTTCACAGAAAGTCCATGAGGCAAATCAGTCACGCTGACTCCAAGTGCATTCATTTTGCTTACGCCTTGCTAGCAACGGTTGTGTGCTTATCCTATGTGCGAGCTGCATTGCAAATCAGGCAATTCAGTGTTGCTCATCCCTAGAACATGAAGGCATGATCACACTTGGCATTCCTTAGCTGCAGTCACAAGTCATACCGCCTGTAAGACTTTTAAGGCTCTGTTGTTTCCGAAAACTCATAAAACATTATTAGTTATGTATCATAAGCTACATTGCACATTTATAGATTTGTACTAACAATATCATGCGCTGCACGTCTTCATCTTTATCTTTTTCTATAGAACGTGCCCCTTGGTGCCCGTCAGCTTCACCAGCATATTTCTCCATCTCATCATAGGCCGCAATTTGTCTCTGTTGCCCTCGCGTTGTGTCCACTCAGTCACGATTCTCGCCAGCCGATCTCCGTCCATGCCTCTTAGCCGATCTGTCCATCGGACCTTTCTGAGGGACGCCTTATCCACCTAGTCTCCTACCCCAGTTCAGCCATTCATTCCTCCTCCGGTTCATTAGTGTGATGCCCAGCATGGGTTTCTCCATCCTTCTCTGGTTAATTTTCAGGTTCTCGGCGAGGGTCTTCGTGAGTGTCCATGTTTCGCTGGCGTAGACACAAGAGTTGAAGAGCTTTCTCTTGAATGTCATCGGGGTGCACGCGTTTTCCAGGCGCTGCACTTATACTTTCAATATAAAAAAATGTTTGCTTTTCTTAGTCTCGGAGTCATTTCTGACGATGGTTTCGCTGCAAGATGAGGTTATTTAGCCGGTAACACGACAGATACCGAAACCGACTAATCTCATCTTACTAAATAATAAGAAGTATCTATACTTCCTTTGTTTATTCTTATTAACCAATAATACTAAATACACGTACATCCATGCTTTCAATTTTAGTTTCCAAAAATATGAGAGGGGTGGAGTTCAGGAATGATGAGGGAAGAGACAGAGGGGCAGCGCAACACCCTTGTCAAATAGAATCGGGATGACGACAAAGGCAAGGAAAGGCATGTTTCTTGACGGAGAAGAGAAGATAAAACAGGAAGACGGGACTTCGAAAAGCTGCTACCGACATTGTTTCGAATCTACCGTGATTCGAGGTGATTCTTAATGCGTTCGAAGTTCTCTTATTGGGCTAATACACTGTTCATTTGTAGCAAATCTCGTAGACATTCTCTAAAGGTAAAAATACCAATACACAAACAAACCTTGTCTTCGTTCTCTTCTCCGCTGAATGGTGCCATTGGGTTGCCGGATACTCCTTTACCCTTACCGGTTGGCCAAGCGACGACAAGCGAATTGTGCAACAAGGTGATCACACGAGAACAAGAGAGGGAATCCGAGATAGAACGACTTTTTACCGGTCATAAATACAACAATTTGTATTTCAGCAAAATAAAGATAAACAAGGGAGTCGACAATACAGTCACATTCTTTTTATTTATTGAAAATTACAATAATAGCAATGCTGTGGTTATACAGTAGAAGAATGTTGCTTAGCGAATTCTGAGTCCAAATTGAAGTAGAAAAACTTTTCGATTAAAAAAAACTTTGTGAATAAACAACGTGTGCATTAAAGCTTTATTGCAGTTACAAGTGATACTACATGTTAAACTAAAAATAATACGTCACAATCCATGAAATGAGCCTTGAGATGATTGTTCTCCACTACCACGCAGATGACCGCCGGTCGAATGTGAAGTTGTTTTAGGAGACGTTGATGCTTGTCGTTCACGGCGTCTCCTACTAAGTATCGAATTGTATTTTACGTAAACATAACTTATTACTTAGCTAAATTTACCTTATTTTTTTTATTGTTATAACATAAGACGTGTGATATACTCGTACGCAGCATTATTTCATTCTTACAAGTAGTATGATAGAATAAAAAATATTGAGGAAGTCATAGCTATTACATGCTTTACGGAATCGAAACAGTTTAAGACGAACCTGGAGGGGCTATCGAACAACGACGAGAAGACGGAAAAGAATTCGACGATGCAGATAATCGACATGCCAAGGATCATCCCGCTAGTTGAGCCAAGCAGTGAAAGAAATCGACTGAACTGCAAGATATTGATCAATAAACTGGAAACTTATAAAGCTGTTAGATATTTAGCAATATGCGAAATATGTTTTACGAAAGCTTTTAATATATTATAAGTAAATTATGGTATTTTATTTTAAAACGTATATAGTGCAGTTATTTTAAAAGCTTTTTATTTTTAAAATGAAAGACGTACAGGCATGCAGAGCTCTTCTGTCATCACGTTAGTAGCAAGACTCTCAAAATAAATGAGGACATCCAAGAAGTCCTCACAGTTCTCGAAATGGGTTTCATTGCATTGATTGCGCTAAATGCAGAAGACAACAATTCAACACTTGCTGTGCAGTCCTTCCGTCACACACAAGAGGAGGTGCACATAAACTATATTTGCAGCCCCTCGGATGTGAGATATCATGTATTTTCTATCCGTACATTTAGATCTCTTTCCATTGTCATAAACATACCAACCACATACAATACAGTGCATCAAGCGCGCATCGAAAAATTTGTGAACGGCGCGCAAATTGCGCGCCAAACGCGCCATTAAATAACGGCTTAACGAAAGCGGATTGAGAAACTTTCTTTACATGACTGTGATCAGGGTGACTGCCCCTACCTGGCAAGCCCACATTTTTGGGCATACGGTAACTCCAACGATTTATGGTGTACATGGCGCAACGCACCACAAATTACGGTATGGTGCCATAGTGTCGAAGGGCAATATACGAAGTGCTCATGTATTTCTTGTTGATTTTAACGTAAACCTGTTACTTTCTACTACTCTACACTTGTATCGATATGCTAGTGCCAACTGTGTGCGTCTTACACACGAATTGTAGCCATTTTCTTGTTTTGAAGCCTTTGCTAGCAACACAGCTCTCTCATATTTAAAACCAGTGTATTTCTCTTCATATACGTTCTGCTTGTTGTCAATGTATTCCTATTCTTTTGGCTGTTTATCGGTTTCTGTGATCTTTCTTGGTTGCACGGTTAGCCGCCTTTGCCCGTGGTACTACAGTTGTTTGCATTGTTAGGCCTCTTTAGCTGAATTCCTCATTTTCACCAGCGTTGCTTCATTTTCCCTTTCGGGTAGCTTGCACAAGAACTACTGCTTACAATCTGTGCGGCTATCGTTCCCTTTTTGGTCTGTTCTTCTCTCATTCTTACAATTAGTAGCGTGCGCTCGGTTAACCTTCTCGATTTTGAAACACTTGCTGCACTTTTCTAATAATGATTGTGGATTTTCTTCCACACGCATCCTTTGTACTATTCAATCTGTGTTCGATCAGTGCTCTCTGATTGCTTTCTTTTCTTACAGAACTTTGTTATTTGAGGCACATTTTTCCTCTTCGAAGTGCTTAGACAACATACGATCGGTTATATGATGGTTACGAAGCGATTACCCTAAGCAGTGACGACAATGTGCACAATGTTTCATAATCGCCGATGCAATGTACATCATTTGCATAAAGGAAATTAAACAGTTAAAAGAAGCCGGGAATCGTCATTTCATTCGCAAAGAATGTGATCATAACGAGTGTTTTATTGACCCGTCACTTTTGTGTTCAAGGAATACACATAAGCAATTTGCTAGGGGAACTGATGGTTTCGCGGGATAATCAAATTAGCATTGTTCTAGGGTTCTTGTTCAGGCGGTTACTATATTGGGCGGCACCTAATAGTCATTTCCCGCGATGGCTGGTACAGAGGACCCAGTTCCAGCACTGCTTGGAGTATAAGATACGGATTGCGTAATACTGGACTTTCCACAATCTCAAGGGTTCTTCGGCGGTCGATGGTATTCTTCCATCGGGGATATCAACGACAGGGCATCTCATTGTCGGGAATGTCATGCCAAGGTCCTTTGTAAACTCGTCTCACCATCTCGTCTTTGGCCGACCACGTCCGCGATTGTGCTCGTATGACGTCTATTCCAGTATCCGGGGCGTCCAGATTACTCCTGGCATCAGACTGATCCTGGACGATTAAAGATGCCCAAAAACCGATTGAGACCTCGATTTTGCTTAGTTTGTTTGGCCATTTTCTGTATTGATAGGAGTATTGTAATGTAGTCATTGTGTTAAAGGACAATTGCGGGAAGTATCGTTTCCCTATTACTGAAGGTTGAATTCACTTTGTCTCCGCTAACCATAACTTGCCCTGAGTGTGGTTAACACTTCTGTAGCTTCTTTAGTGATATAAATGCCAATTGAGTGCTTTATGAGGTTTGAAAGACCAAAAATTAACCAAAAATAGCACATAACAATGCCCTATT
>JACMIJ010001870.1:0-10967 GCA_014805365.1 Koerneria luziae | reverse complement strand
AATGAGAACCCTCGGACAAAGGGTAATCAAATTAACGAGCATTGTTCTTGGGTTCTCATTCAGGCGGTTCTTATCCAGGAGGTTCTTATATTGGGCCGCGCCATTATATTGTGTATTACCTGGATATCGTGTTAAATTGTAACACTCTGGTAAGCTAATTATCAGTTAGATCTATGTAAGTGTGAGAGAGGGAAAGAGATACCAACGCCTGGGTGTGTAGTGCACTGCTCATTGTGTATGTATATATGTTTTGTTGTTTATTTTATTACAAAGGCACTTTCGCCTTTTCATCAAATAGTTAGTGTTCATTGACAGTGCCTTCCTCTTCTCGCCTGGTTTCGTCACTGACTGTCTATTCTCTCCCGGTCTTACTCTCTTTATAGCCTCCCCTTTTCTGACTTCAATATCTTGGTTTTTGTTCTTGCCTACTTTTACATACCTGAATACAAGTTAGATATGTCACTATAATGCCAATAGTTGCCTTCATAATATCAGCCTTCTTAGTTGCGAATTGTACGTTTTCTGGCAAGTTCTGCAATAATAATTTCCCTAATCCATGTTGGTAGACAGGACACTACCTGTCAACTATAACTGAATAAAAACACGTTTGACAGAACTTCTCTGTTTCTTTTCCGTCTCTTCCGCCAGTCATTCTCTAGTTTCCGTTACTCGTACCAACCACAATAGCATAATCAAAGTATGTTCTGGTCTTGTTAGTATATATTATGGTCTCGATCTACTGTGAATTTATAATGTTTTATATTATTGCACTTAATATTTTGTAAGTGTTGCCTAATTTTACAATTTACAGTATTATATGATTGAATAATGTATGCTCTTTCTACTTTCTCCATATTGTTCGCCCGATCAGATCTTACAATAGTTGAATGGTTGTGTGTATGATGTATGATGTCATGCGTAACTCTTGGTCCGTTCTAATGTACCGCATGATGCACATTAGGCATAATCAGTTTCTTTCCAATGCGCCCGCCTAATGAGAACACAGATTCCATCGTGGTATTCGACAAAACTTCTGAAGTATAACAGCGATCTTTCTCTTATTGTTAGTATTTTCCATTAAGACCGCCAAAAGTTTCTTCCACCGTTCTGCATTTTTATTTTGCGAAAGGCACTCTTCTTTTTTTTGTTGCCATTGACAATTTCAAATTCTTTTTCCGAAACCCTGTGCATAAAACATGTTCCCTTTTTGGAGCTAATAAGCATGCAAAACCGTGTAACTTTTCTAACTCATGTAATATCAGTCACTATGTCTGATAAATACTAGCATGCATTACTAGAAAGTACTTAAGATGTTCGCTATTTTTGCTCTCCTGCATATACTCTACTTTGTGATCATGTCATACTTGAGTTTCTTTCTTTTGATGAGAGATGATTGTGCAGATGCTTATTGTTAGAAGCAGTAAGCTACAAGTGTTTAATTAAACGTCTCAATCCTTTGTAATTTACATCTTTCTTACAGTAAACTTTTACGCTAATGATCATCCCATTAACACTTCGAGAAGTTATTGATGCTAACAAGAAGTGCTAGGATTTGGGATGAATTCCTTTAAGTTGCAACTAATTTAACTAAAAGCAATTTTTATTCTTTCTTATAGCAGGCAGACCACCCATTCAGAGTGAAATGAAGTTCAGCGCCAATCTCGGAAATTACCCTTCGTCTCCCATGTCAAGTTGAACGTGAACGCAAAAAAAAATGGCGGAATAGAGAATGCAACCTTTCAGATCACTGACATTGTTGAGGACGAGAAAAAACAACCTTTTGTGTTGTTTGTACTGCTCGTACTCATTTATTTATGTCTCTAGCAATTATATTGTGCTGTGGATCCTTAATTGTTTCCGATTCGTTGATGGTTTTTTACTTTCTAATCAATATTCGGAACCTGGTTCGGTCCAATGAGGTGAATTGTGTTTACTAGATCGGCATCATTGATTGTCACAACAAGGCTACTTTAGACAATGTCGGGCTTCTCTTCGTGCTCCATCATTTTTCTAATTGCTTCAATCTTGTAAGAGCGTGATCGCATATTTACAGCATTTGTGCTCATTTTTAGATTTTCAGCCTCGCTTACCTGATCATGAAAACAGTTTTCTGCTTCCTTATGTGGTCGACATTATCCTGTGATCCAGACCACGTTATTCCTTGATCATACAGATAGTAGGTATATAAATGGGTTTGCTCACCTATGTTCTTACAATTAGCTAACAATTAGCAACGACGACACGCACATCAAATATCTACAAGCGAATGTTTTGCAAGGATTGTTCATTGTACCCCGCACAATCGCACGTTTTGTGTGTACTTCACATGTGTTATGATGATTTTAATCACAAACCTCAAAACGAGAGCATAATGTCGGCCTTGTAACGGAAGTTGCATGCAGTGCCACCTACAATTTCTTCCATTTGTTGAATTCCGTTGTCTCTTGTTTTCTCGCAAAGGTGTTGTGCAGTGTGGTATAAGCCTAATTGAATCTGGCGCTCCAAAATACTTCCGGTTTTTTCTCTCTCGGACGGCTTAGTTTGCACTGCAGCCAATTACTGACCAAATAACCTTGTTCAAATTTCTTATTGTTAGTTGCCAAGAGTTACCTATTTTTGTGTAAACCCAGCGCGTGCATATATTTTTCAGTATCAGGACCAAGAAAGGTGGCGGACTTTCACACGTTCGTTTTCCAGTGTAGGCAGCCGACTGGAAGGTTAACTTCCTTATTGTTAGTACATTCCATGAGATGATGCATACACAGCTTGCATATGGTATTTTCAAAATATGCAACATTTGGTTTGTGTTAGAAGGTGGAACATATCTTGACCTTCTCTTGAACCTCGATTCTGTCTTTGGTGACTTTTATCCCACGAGCAGCCTCCGGATATACTCGCTTGTTTGTCTTTCCGCTTTTTCTGTTTCTGTCTACTCTCGTGTTTCATAAGGGGGACTACCTTCTGAAATGTTGCTCTCGTTTTCGCTGCACTTACTGCTGGTCAGTGCATGTTGCTTCCGCCGGTCCTACAGTACCTAATTTGCATACGATAACAAAAGTATCATTCTCTGCGACAAAGGGATATGCAAATTTGAGACCGGCGGAAGTTGCACTGTCTCAGCATACTGTGAGTCCTTATCCTCAAGCAATACTCATCATTAGCGCCAACACATTTGATCGTCCGGATCAGGTGTCAGGACGGACAGTGTTCTTATTGTTATCTGTTGCGAGTAAGTAATTGTCATGCAAATGATCAATGAGAGCCATGAGTCAAGGGAACCTTGCAGTTCGAGTACTCTCCCGTCCTTTCTGAGTGGTCGTCGGAAGGAACAAATGGGCCTCAATGTGCTCATTCTCGGCACTAAGGTATGTATACGAGCACTACGTTTCACCATTTAATGCACCTAATTTCCATACAAACCAAAACAAATTTGAAACTTTTTGGTTTTCTTGCTAACAATAAGATGTTAAACTTCACATGAACTTTCATTCTTCATTAAATTAAAATTAAGGAACTAAATTGTTTGGCCTTGTTTGGCTTACTATAATGTATACCATATTTCTCATTGTCAGATAGGTGTAACGCATAACATGTTAAGATCAAGTTGTATCTTGTTGAGAGATAAAGCAGCCAGCAGACAGGTATAAACCAGCGGTTTAAGTTGTTCTCGGTGTTCTGCCTGGCCCTGGCTGCCCTGTCGTTGTTCATCGCGGAGTCTGACCTGACTCTTCCCCTGTTCGTGCTTCTCCTCATCGAGGTTCTTCTCTTCATCATCGCTTTCTTCCACGTCTACAATCCGCATATCAGTATGCGTTCTTTCAATTCTTTACAATATTCCTAATTGTAAGATAAAACGCAATTATAATTACCATCGGCATACCTGACTCCGTTCTGTACAAATATGCAACTGTCACCGCCTGATCAAATCTTATTTTTAGGTTTTTTGCCAATATCTCAGAATTGCCAATGTATTCATTTTTTGTGCAAAAAAATATGTTTCTCAAACTTGCGAACCTGCGCTGAAATGTGGAAAAAATTGAATACGCTTGCAAAATCGAACATATAGCGACAGTCGGTTATTTATGCAGAACGAAGTCAGGTATGCCAATAGTAAAATAATGTTTTCCAGTGTTTTTTCTAGTTCTTTTTTTGCTTACACACTGCCGTACCAATGTCATTAGTATTCTACTACTGTCATTGTCCGGTAGATTGTACTTGATAGATCCCGGTTACTCACTGTCAGTTATTTCTTACGAATTGTCATGGAAGATCTGTGAATTGAGAGTGAGCCAATGACAATTGTCATTCAGGTATGTTGGTGATGTTGGTTGGATCGGAGATGTTGGTCGCGTCTGCCGAGACCGTCTACGCTGTCCTCCTCATGTACTTCGACCATGGAAGAGAGTGCAGGGAACCAAATGAGTTTGTTTTTCAAATATTTTTACAAATGTATTATATAATAGTATTACTATTACACAATATTATTACACAATTTTTAATCTCTATTTCACACACACAGCATTTTCGAGCCAAAATATATAAATTGTGTATGATTGTCTAATGTGGAGAACAGTGTGAGTTATTGGCATACTTCCCGGTTTCTTTTGAAGAAAAATGGATAGCATTCGGGGATCAGAATGGTGGATCCTGCCAGCTCGTCCTCGTTGAGTTCTGGTCTTAAAACAACGGTTTCTGGCCTCCTTTGTGTTGACAAAACTGCGTGTATAAGAGACTCGCAAATTCTGTGAGACCATATTAGGAAATGGTGCTTTTTGTCTCCGAGGATTCACGGTTTCCGGCCCCTTTAACTTTAGTTGTTTAGAATGACGTGTACGCTGTTGGCGTTGTCGGCAGTGGACAGATTCCGTTTCTTCTGGATTCTGCTGGTCAAGTCCATGTTCGAATTGTTCTTTACGCTCATGGTGGTGGCGGTACGTTCACGTTGTCGATTATCGATCGAATCTTTACGATATCAGGAGATACGCTTGAGAGTATTGCTAACGCTTCTTGCTATAAAGAACAACGAAATATGCAATATAAATATATACTTAGGTTCTAAAATTGCCAAGCTATTTTATCAATCGAGGGGTTTTCAACGTTAAACGACAATAAAAGATTTTTCAGCAAGCACCGGTTATACACGACCGAAACGCCGAATATGACGAATACAAATTCTGGTCCGGATAGTATTTCGCACCACAGACAATGCTGGTTGTTCATAATAGCTAGATTATGCAAAATCCATATTTCTGTTCTTACAATTATAATAGTTCATTCTTGGTCTTATTCTTATTCGTGTACGGTGAGTAATGTCTGATCGTGTGCATTTTTTGTGTATTCTTGCCGGTAGTTAATTTACATATTCTTAGGCTGTCTTGTTTATAGACTCACCACTATATTTGACATAGAAATTAATCTTGCCCGCTCTGTACGGTTGTCTCATGCATGTTTTATTGTTAGTAGCCTGTGTTTCTTGTCATACAAAGATGGTTATGCGTGTTGTTAGAATGCATCTCTGTTTTCCATCCTCATTGCACTCATAGTAATGTTTCTTCTTATTCTCTTACACCTCATTTACTTACTTGTTTCAATATCAATTCCACAGGGTGCCATGTGTATAAGGGGTACTTTCTATTCATATCGTGTTATTTGTCGGGTGTAGTAGTGTGTGCTCATTGTTGTTGATTAATATCTTACAAAGATCACAAGAATAAAAGATATAGCCGGAAGTGCTTCTGATAGACATCAATCTCATTGTGTTAAATATGCTAAGAATACGATCTCACTGAAAGGATTTATCGACCGAGAATGAGTGCTCTGGCAGCCTCTCGAATTGGCGGCCACCTGACTGATCTTCCTTCGAAGACCTGAGCTATGGACCTCCGAGCTATGGATCGATAGCTCAGGTTTTCGATGGGAAATCAATCAAACGGCTGCGATTTGCCGAAAAAGTCAAAATGACTTCTCGTCATTTGATCGTCTTGTGTCGCGTGTGGCAGCGTCGCAATGAAGCTTTGCAAGATCGCCCTGCAAGGTATTCTTCAGTATTCCTCAAACAAGTCTGAAATATGCTTGAAGGTTTATGACACTTCACTATGTTAAATATGCTAACAATAAGCAACATACAGTACAAAAATGAGGGTTATTTTTCTGCAAAGTTAGCTTTTTCGCATAAGAAGTATATAAGCCCGCGATTTATCAGGACGAAAGGCAAAGGCAAACTTTCCCGTATTCAAGTCATTTCGCCTTTCGGGTATCAGGACACAAATAGACAATAATTGAAGATGTCAGCGGCGGGTAGTAAACTCCTTTGTTTCCAGTGAGCTTTCCTGTGACTTTTTCCGTTGAATCACTGTAAAAGGTCACAGAAAAGTTCACTGGAAACAGAGGAGTTTACTACGGCGACAGGTATTCCGTTATCGATGAAAATGACTTACTGTAGAGCTTCGTTGTTGCTCTGTTCAGGTGTTTGGTTGAGAGCGTATATCTGGTTCATAGCCGCTTGCACGTCATCCATGTGTAGACCTCTGCCATTGCAGGGATCGACGAGGACGACGTCCTCGTTCTCCGTTGGTTTCCTGAGTGGATGATGTGGTGATGAAGACTAGCATTTGTCCCAAGGAAATGCATTCGACGTGCACTTCCTCTTTGGGTTACCGCCAGGAATTCCCTATCCATCAGTGTAGTTGGTGACCACGCAGTTCTAATATTTTAATGTCTTTCATGTTACAATTTTTGATCTTGCATATAACAGGGATGGAAACATAGTGTTTGAAAATGGCTTTTAAAAGCTCTGGTGATGTCTGCTTCACACAGTGAGGGAGTGTGGAGAAGACATGATCAACGTCTTTAAATATGTTTTTAAACTTTTTGTTCCCAACCTGCTGTCATTGAATCGAAGTGTTTTGTACGTGGAAAAGATTTCCGCTTTTCTGAAATAATATATTTTGTGTTTTTCATGACTGCTAAAAGAAGAAATAGAAGTCTTTGGGGAAAAACGAACTCGACAATTTCAGATCCGGTGGAAGTCGGTCGAATGCGGATCAATTTCTTGAATTCGGCTGGGAAGGATTCGTCCATCAGAAACTGCAAATCAATATGTCATACCGTAGCGACTGTAAGACAATTGATACAATTCACCTATGTAGCCGTGTAACACAATCAGGAATCAACAACACACCTCTGGAAGTCCTTGCTTGAATTCTTTTATCTTTTCACTAGGCATAACGCCAATTTTCGCTTTCGAAACGCTGAAATAGAATATTAGAGGTATGATTAACTGTTATTGTGCTGTGTTGAGGGTAGAATTTCAATTATCGGCGTAGCAGTAAATGAGAAAAAGTTTGGAGAAGTTAGCTGAAATCCAACAAAATCGTGAAAGTGTTTGATGGAGAAAATATATAAGAAGAAACCCGCGGTTGATTGCAGTGCCGAAGACAACGGCGAGGGACGAAGCGGATTCAGAATCGAACAACAACATCATCGACGAGTTCTCCCCACGATGCTCATCGTACACGCAACACGCCATCTTCGGACTCAAGAAGGTGAGGAATCTGAACTTATCATTCTGGATTGAAAGTTTGTTCCATTTACTTCTAGTACAAATGCCAGATGAGTTCTACAATAAAAAAATAATAAAAGGGAGTTTTTCATATGAAATAATTCTGTCGCTTTTTCGTATTCTTTGTGCGCCTCCGTCCACAACGGGGAATCAATTCTCTTTGGTGGAAAGTGTTCGGGTGCTTACGAACCCCTTATTGAACAGCGTGAGCATGGTGGGATAATCCTCATTTATCGCTTGTTTCTTTCCTTTCGCAGATTTCTTATCGCCAATTGCGGGAGACGGGCACATCTTGTGTCCGACGTCGAGGACGATCTCCGAGCACTGCAAAAGGACCTTTACTTACTTGTAACGTGTAACCGGTTTTGTGAAGCTTAAAATTCGTTCAACTAAGGAAATGCTTGTGCAGTTCACCTTGAATAGCCAGGACCACACGGAGTGCTGCAATTCGCTTCTACCATCGGCTATCGAGATACAGTTTTCCTGAACGTTAATGTTTTTAATGAGTAAAGTAACGTGGTTGACATTGATTAGAAGAAGCTGTTTATTGAGTATTGATTGATAGTTGTGCTTCCGACGAACCGTCATGAACTCTGCTCGTCCGACCATGACGTCATCATTCACTGCTTCCTTCATCAATCGATTTCTCAACGCTTTGAACGAATAACTCTTAATTTTCGGTATTCCGAATAGCATTTGCTCGAGGGCCGCGTATTCCTCATCGGTCTTGCACTGAGAAATCCTAAAATGTCAGATGATCACGTTGTTTGCCGGAAGAACACTTACATATGCATAATATTATGCATTTGCCCATAGCGAAGCAGATGGTCCAAAAGGGGGTGGGGGAACTATAATGATAATGTTTGCTGACAATGAATAGTGTGTCTTGAGAACATATCTAGTAAGAAGCGCTGCAGCCCAATCCAATGTGCTTTATGATCTACCTTCGCGCGAAGACAATCGCCTGTAGATGCCACAACTCGCGGTCGATGAGCGAACGGGCAGTCGCATTCTGCATCTTGATGAACTGGACGATCGCCTGGCGGAGGTCCCTCCAGCACACGGCGGCGTCCTGTTCGCTGCTCTCCTGCAAATTTGACCAAAGTAAGTGTAGTTAGTAATGTTCTCCCGAATCAAGGTTTCTTCGCCTGTGGGTGTCCTCAGTTATCTTATTGTTAGTGAGGGAAACTAAATTTTCTGATCACAAAATGAAAAGGTTGACACTAACAATAAGGAATACATATTCTGTGCTTTTCCCCCGCCTTATTTGCAATCCTTTAAGACGTTAGCATGATTGCAGATACTGTCATGTGGTGGGCAATAGAGGAAATGGTTTCCTTTGTGGGTGGATGCTTGAATGGAATGGGAGAGAATTGACATTTACCCCTTTTGATGGTTTTGCTGTATTATCGGTTTCTTTCCAGACTGTATAAGAAGTATTATTAAACAATAATTAATCCATTGAATGACATGCGCGTCTACCGTTCATTCACACAATCTTGCTTGTTTTCCTACTCATTTCTTCGCCCACATTATGACATCATAGGTAGGCAAGATTTGCAATACCGGACATGACGGAAGAAGATGATGCAACATGTGAGGCACAGACTAACAAAGTTCTGACGATTCATGATAACAGTGAAGATGTTTGAATATCGCAACCTCAGCTTGCCGCTGCCCAATGTCTTGAATACTTTCATGTTCCAACTAGTCATTCCCCGTTCTTACATGCATTAGCCATTTCGAGCAATCTATGTAACTGTCAGGATGCATCCTGTAGATGAGACCATAAGAGAAAACCCCTGTTGTTTGTCCAATAAGCCTCCAAAGGAACGATGAAGACATACGCCGAATTCGTGTTTCTGTAGACGATTCCAGAAGATTGAATTGAGGAGAGGCTCCGTCTGGTCATTCGTGATGGCAATCAGGAACGGCAGGGATTGCACGGACTGCAATGTTTCTTTCTTTATTCTCATAGAAGATATTGCTTGATTTGCTTGACTTGTATCTCTCTATCAGGAATGTTACATTGGAAACTGGAGAAAGGCGATCAGGATGTATAGATGCGCCCTAACAATGATAAGCATCGAGTGCTTATTCAGTGCAACGTGTCTCGTGTTTCAGCTTCACAATATAGAACAACCGATTGTCGTGATAAAAGCAAACGATGTTTATAAATGTTCCCCTCAGCTTTATGCAATATTTCTACAGATCGGAAGTTGCGAAACACAGAACACTCCCAGAACCTCCCTCCCCCTCTAAGTCGTCACCCCCTTTCAGACGGGAACAACGTAGACATACGCATTGAGACAACTCCTCAAACATCGCTGCGAAACATTAGATAAGAAACAGGAACACACGAATAAAAACGATCGGGAGAGGATGACAGAAGAAGGAAGACAAACCCGCTGGATGAGCAGAGTGTTATCGATGTTGAGGCCGACATCGACTACGATGGAATATCGGGTCGCCAGTTGGCGACGGTCCACCATCGAGTTCAGGGAAACACCCTGAATAGAGTCAACGTTGATAAACAAGTTGGATATGTCACTATCTGGTGCCACCTTGAGAAGAATTCACTTTTCGCGCTATTGTATCTATAATATGTACGAATGCATTGATAGCCACAGCTGATTATGGTTGTGGTGTACGGTGTACTATGTACCATTTCCGGAAATGTCGCACACAGAACGCCTTTCTCGAAAGTGAGGTGCGTTGTCTTCGCGTTGTCCACATACTGGCGAATCAGTAGAACACTGAAAGTAAAAGATAAGTGGAACTCTCCAAAACAGTTAAAGGGTAAACGATGAAACGTATCACCATTTCTCTATATGTTTCCCTTCCATTACAGAAATTACGGATCTCTTTTTTCACACGTATTCCAGTTACTGTTCTCGGAATATGCAGCCTCTTTCGAATGTAAATGTACAAGAGAATTGAATCCAAGACGCCGCCCCATGAGAATTCTCCGAACAGAGGACAAAAAAAAACAATCTGACGGTCCTCATGTGTGCGATGGCGCCGTTTGGCGGCGTCGATTTCAAATGTGGGAAGAATTCCTACTCGTCACAGTCGACGGATTTCTGTGCGACGACGAGGCGTCCGTCGGGCGTCGCGCTGGCGCCACTTCGGTCGACCGCCTTCAGTGCCGCGGCGCCTTCGCGTTGCGTCAGAAGAAGTCGTCCAGCTGTCACGCTAAACCAAAAGCCTTCTATATTTTGCTTTTTCCCTTGGTATTATAGGCTTTTTTTGTTTATGTGTACGTACAACTACAAAGTAAAGCATAAGGGATTTTTTCCTTCCGCTTACACATTTCAGAAATAATGGTTTTCTTCTCAGAGAAAAATAAGCCTCAAATTTTGAGTGTTATAAACACTCTTTAGTGCTTGAGTGTTTTAAACACTCA
>JACMIJ010001869.1:0-10973 GCA_014805365.1 Koerneria luziae | reverse complement strand
AAACTATAAAAAAAATTACCCCCCCCCCCTAAAAACCGAACGCTGGCGCACGCACGTTCGACACATCAGGGCCATGGCAAGGGTTCCACAAAATACACAAGTGCCAAATCACAAATGAATTGATGGTAACAAAAAACATCATCAAATGATACAAAAAAGCTGTGCCTTTGGTAGTAGAATAAAGGTTTTTTTAAAAATTAGGCCGGAAACCGTCATTGCATTCGTTTTGTGTTCAGGGAATACAAATAAGCAAATTCTTCGGAAAGCTGACGGTTTTCGGCCCCCTTCAAAGCAACATAACGACAGAACCAAAACACAAAGTAAAAGAAGGTTATCGAAGCTAGGTGCTCAAAGTAACAATAACGCACGAGATCCTTGTGTATGGAAAATTTGAAGCAGAAGAAAAACCAACCGTCCTCATCCTTGTGCACAGCGCGAATCCGCACATTCCCGTTCGGCTCACGGACAGTTCGGAACTCGATGTTATCCACCGACGAATGATGGCGATATCGGCGCTGCAGCGACTTCAGCCGCATCTTCATTACGTACTCGCACTGAAACCAAGAGCTTGTGACTGCCAAAAGCACAAAAATCTATAGCCCACTAAAGTTGAAATATTTGTTAGTACTATAATCGTTATGATTGAACGAATTTGGCCCTTTTTGCCAATGGTTTTATTCATTACAACTGTATCTTGCACAGACACGGTATGAGTGCTTCCAAGGAATATATAAATATCTCGCTGTTAAAAGGGGCCGGAAGCCATCAGTTCACCGAGAAATTCGCTTATGTGTATTCCCTGAACACAAAAATGGCGGTCAATAAAACACGTTGTAACACATTTTTTTTGAAACGACGGTTTCCGGTCTCCTGTAAAGAAAACATGCTATTCCTAGATCGCCAGCTTTAATTTTGCACATTGTTTTGTTCAGTCGTAAAAGTCTTTTGTTTTTGTATACAGTTGAGGTGGTACATTAGACCAGTGATCATAATTACAATGGTGGAAACACCCAACATCTACCCGCGGATTCTGCGGGCGCAATATTCACGCGTTACCAGATCTATTGCGTTTTGATCTACAATAGAGCACCATTGGCGGCTAAGTTCAGATTGGCAAATACACATGGCCAGTTGCAGGCAAGGATTCCCGATATTTCCCCTACCTATGCCCCTGCTTGATTTACTAGATATGAGTGCCATGCACTTTTGTAATGATTTTTGGTCGTAATAGCGTTTTCCCAACCAGACAGAAATACATTCCACAGTAACCAACAATGTTTGGTCTCAAACAGTCCGAAAGATCATAAGTTTAGTTGTGTACTAACAATAAGATAAGTAATAGTAATTCAAATCACAAATGTAACGTAGGAAGTTCCGGATTATCCTTAGTTGATTCAAAACACTGTGGTTTGTGTTAGACTTCAACTCTTGGCAACACTGTGACTGCGACAGTGACAACACCGTTCATTCGTTCGTTGGCATCACCAGTACTTTTTCGAACGGTTTTCACTGTTGCTTACTTTTGCTTCAATCGCACAAATATTTGGTAATTATCATATGACGACAGTAGTGTTTGAATACACAATGTGAAATCGTGATGTTTCTGAACTTTTACTGTGGAATCATCTTATTGCCTTGGCAAGACTTACAGAAGACCCGTAAAACACTATACACATGGCAGTAATACAAAATAATCCAAGAATTACACATAAACTGTCCCGTTTTTTTGCGCGTTTCAGACCAATAGAAAAAGTACTGTTGCCATTTCTGAAGACAGTCTCAACATATCATATTTTGTACTTTGAGAGAAAGTGGAAAGAGACTTCAAAAGCAGAGAAAAAGAAGCCTCATATAACCCTCAATAATGCTTTTGTGATAAATAGAAACACTCGTTTTCTTCAAAAAAAGGAGTGTTTCTAACACTCAAACGACGTACCCTCTTGCAGGTGCAGTTCCGGAACGGGCAGCTCGAGGTGTGCCCGCGGAGCGAGGCCGTCAGTCCATGCGCATCGCATTTCTTGCATCGCCATTGACGACGGGTCTTTGACTGGGGAGCAACTTCCTCGGTAGTAACGGTTTGCATCTTCGACGATACTGAAAGCTGGGCATATTTATTATATTATAAGTACAAAGAGCATCACGAAGACGAACAAATATACGTGTACTGCAATGAAAAACCTGAAACCCACTACGCGGCATACTTATTGTTAGGAAACTTGATTACGTGTAAACAGTAGCATGCTTGAAGGGCTATGATAGTTTCGAAAAAGCAAAATTCAGCAGCAAATTTTAGTAATGAGCAAGAACCATAACAATAAGACTTGAACGGAGTCAGATCTTACAATAGCATACATATAACTGGCAATGAAATAGGTAAATCAGTTACTTATTGTAAGTAAGACTGTTTTCGCTGAACGAGCTCATGATCTCGAATCATGATCTCGCAGACATCGATGACACTTTGGACAATCGTACTTTCGCTCTCGTGAGCTCCAAAAGATGGACACTTCTATGGCAACTGCATTCGCTATGCACTTGCTCGTTGACAACAAGACGCAATGCGACTAGAGTGCTACGCGCATCCAGCTTTAAAAGGGGACCGGAAGCTATAGAATCCCCGAGGCATAACTCGGCCACTTCCTTATACATATGTACTATATACTGTAAGTGAACACAAAGGAATTTGAAGAATGTATGTATAAAGGAATTTGTAGACCAGTGAAAAGATCAATAGTAAAGTAACTTAAAAGGCGAACGATTTAGGCATGTTCCTGACTTGTGACTAACGTACAAGAAAATTTTGTACAGTAAACACTCCAGGAGGTCCAAATGCTCATAGAAACACCTTACAGGAAGTTGAGATAACAACGATTTATATGAGGCCGGAGACCGTTATTTCGTATTAGAAGAATTGTGTGTATAAGAGACCCGCAACTTCTGTGGGGGGGGGCAACTATATAAGGAAATGGTGGTGTTTGCCTCCGAGGATTCACGGATTCCGACCCCCTTTATCACAGCATGGATATTGTATGATGTCAATGGCAAATTCAGTCACAAAGATGAACCGTTGCCTGTCAGAGTCGAATCATCCATAAACCATCAAAAATCTGGCGGAGAGCAACAGAAATCATCCAAAAGAGGGAGAGAGAGAGACCGGAATGCCGACAAACAGTGTTCGGTTGAAGCTGACAGTGGAATGAGCAGCTAAGCAGATGAGAAGAGAAGAAACAGTTGGGGATGGATGATAGAGAACTACGGAACAGACCACAGATGCGGGTGGGAAAACACCTACGGGGAGTAGATATGAGGTTAGGCACGCGAATATAAAGCCACGCCCACACTTCCTGAATGACCTATGGTACCAGGTTCTGATTTCAACCCAACACCCACCCGTAGCTATTAGACTCATGAACATACAAAAAGGAACTGTTCCGATAGCCTCTTTGAACGAACAACACCAATAGAACATAGAGACTTGCAGGGTTTGTTTTGTAAATCTTTTTTGGTAAACGTTTAAAAATCCGTCAAACGTGGTGAAAGTTTAAAAAGGTCAAACGTGGTGAAAGTTTAAAAAAAAAGAAGAAAAAAAGGAATTAGGAAAGAAGTGTATTGATACCTTTATAAAAGTATGACAAGGCTCGTTGATCAATGCATACTTTTGGCATCCCTGACGACGTTCTGTGCAAATGTCCGACTATCGTTGTTTAGTTAAATCTTATTGTTAGGTTTCTTTCGAATTACACAAAGTGGCTGAAATTTTTAAATTGTTCGCAAACCTATGCCGTTTCACAAACATATAAACCTGCTACGAACTGTGAAAAACTTGAAAGCGCTAATAAAATTAAACATATAACGACAGTCGGATCTTTGTACAGAACGGAGTCAGATATGTTGATGAGTACAAACATTCGATAAACGTTGTTCAATTCAACAAGTCGTACTTTTAAAAATATTGTAATAAAAAACATAAAAAAAAGTCAAATTTCCATCCGATGCGCTGCTTCCAAAACACACGAACAATATGAACGCTCTTGGTGGAAGGATGACTGGTGGGCGGAGCTTAGCGGGGGAGAGGGAGGAGACTTATGTTAGTGTGAATAGATGGAGAGAAAAAGAGAGAGATAGATCCAGACAGTATGGAGGTGGGGCGTCGAAACCGCATGTTCCAAACCTGACCTGAACTTCTCACAAGATGAAATGTTTAGTGGAATACCCGGGTGATGGAGAATAGTGGGTCACATTTATAATGGCTTGATATTTGGTGGGAGTTCGGTGGAGCTGGGATCTCTCCCCCCCACCCCCAGAAAAAAATGGTAGATCGTTGCTTCACCATACATTTCATTTAGTGAGTCTTTAAAGAGGTCGGAAACCGTATATCCTTCCTCGGATTCAAAAAGCACCATTTCCTCATATACTTCCCCACCTCACAGAAGTTACGGGACTGATATACAAACATTTCTGCCACAACGAAATAATGCTTTCGCGCGTCCATTAAGCCCAGTTATTGTTACCAGTGCATGTTTGAAAGTGCATTTGTGCCACAGCTACCAAAATAATGCAACGTACAAAGTCGAGGTTATATGTAACTTGTACACTTCGGGCACAGAAAGGTGTTGGAAACCATGAGTACGCTGAATAATTTGCCTATGTGTATTCCCGTGAACCTACAAGTTGAGGGTGGCCCTAGGAAGAAGTGGATTCCGCAGTAACATCGTCTTACTCCGATTGTAATACTTGTCAAAATGTTGCAAGTCAGTACATCTAACAATATGCTCAATGTTGGAAGAACAGCAGCATTTGAGTTCTTGAAGTATAATGTTTGAATTGTGCGGGAATTTTCTTAATTAACTCAGTATATCGTGCTCCCTATTGTGTAGGTCTTAATAATTGAACTTTCATATAGTGGTTGCTGACATCCATATAAGGTAATAAGCACAATTTTAAAACACCTTTCGAGCCCTATTCCTACTGATATAAAGGTATCACTCAAGGAAGGATGATTTTCAAGGCAGGGTCGTTTGATTTGTTTATAGGTTGATCTTGCCTTTGGCATATCATGTCAGTAACGAATTCCAGTCCATTGTCCAACTTTTTTTGGGGATGTCCATCAGCACTAGTGAAGTAACTCAAAGAGATGTTTATTTTTCGTCCAGAAATTGGGTCCATTGTCCAATAACAAGATGTCTATTAGCACTAACGTAACAATGCCAAATATGCTTATTTTATTGTCCAGAATTCGCGTTCATTCATGCTACAACTTCTTTGCAGATTAATATTTTAGCGAATAATAGCGAAAAAAAAGTTGGACAATGGACCTCAAATCGTTACTGGCTTGATCAGCACAGCACTAGCGTAATGTATTATAAAAGACGCTTATTTTTGTCCACAATCTATAGTTAAACAAAAGGACGTCTATCTATGCATATTTTTGGTCCGGGCAAAGGGGTGCACTGTCAGTGAACGAGGAAGGCATCGCAGACAGAATGTTTTCGAACTCGCACAGTTCACAATACAAGAGAGTAAGATGTCAAAGATTGGCATCGACCAAAAACAAAGAGTGCACAACTACAAAACACGCGAGAACGGAACTTTTGAATGGATTCTATTTGGCGCCTAATTGTAAGAGTCAGAAAAATAAGCATATAAGGCATTTAAGACTATGCTAGACTAGATTGGACTAGACAGTCGGTTCGTACCATGAAACAGTGTAGCATGAAAAGCATACGAAAAGCAGAACTTTCGAATGGATTGTACTATTGGAATATCTGATTCCGTTCTGTACAAATATCCGACTGTCATTATATGTTCAATTTTGTAAGCGCATTCAAGTTTTCACAATTCAGTACAGGTTCACAAGTTTGTAAAATGGCATAGGTTTTGTGAAAGATTTGAACACTTTGGCAAATATGGGTAATTGGAAAGAACCCTAACAATACGATACCATTATAAATCGACAGTCGGATATTTGTATAGAACAGAACGGAGTTAGGTAAGCCGATAGTATTATTCAGATTCAGAAAAAAATAAGCATTTAGTATAGTATAGATATTGAAGACTAGATTAGACTAAGCTAGGCTTATCTAGACTAGTCAGTTAGAAAGGTTTCAGCTTGAAAAGTACGCGAAAATCGGAACCTTTGTCGAAAATGGATGTAGGATGTGGCAAACGAGCAAGCGGACGGACGCGGCAGAAAGGAGGGAGACAACGATCTTGTGGAAAAATCTGGACGGAAAGATCCGATCGCTCGTGTAGAACATCCAAACAGGATGCGAAGCTGCCGAGCGCGCCTTGTTATGTAAGCCCGGCAAGCTGCGTACTATTGGAAAAACGAGAATGTTGTGTACCATTAGGAAACCCATCAAGAAACTTACTACTGAAAAGCCCAGCAAGGAGTATGCTATTGTAAAGCCTAGCAAGCTATGTATTATACCTTCATATGTGCTATATGAAAGCTCAGCAAATTATGCACTATTAGAAATCCTGGCAAGCTATGTCCTATTGTAACGCCCAGCAAGTAGTATAAGATACTATTAGAAAGCCCAGTAAGGTATGTACTATTGAACTGTGAAACTTTTAATAAAAGAAAATTGTGTGGGTTGTATAATTTTTAGAATATGTAAAGAAATGAAATAGAAAAGCTACCGGTTAGGTAAAGTTAAAGTTTCTGACTCTGTTCTATATAAAATTCCGATTCCTAACATATGTACGCAGCACGATTCACAAGTATTTCGACGCAGACGTGCAACAGACATACATGGACAAGGACGTTCCTGGAAACGTAGGGTCACCACGCATGTGGTTGCTTGTCTGTGTAAAACATCCCGCAAATCAACCGCAAGATATGAGTATCACCCCGCATTTAACACATTTCTGCATGGGACGGGGGGTCACCCCGCAAACAGGAACGTCCTTGCCCATGTATGGTAACAGTATGGTAACACTTCAATGTAGAAACTGTGTCGAATAAAGGATGTAACGTGTTCGGTTAAAGGAGGCCAGAACCCGTTATTTGCTAACAACAGAACTGCTTGTATAAGAGACCTACAACTTCTGTGAAGGGGGAGCAACTGTATAAGAAAATGGTGAAGTTTGCCTTCGAGGATTCATGGTTTCACGGTTCCTTTAAAGGGGTCCGGAAACCGTGATTCCTCGGAGGCAAAAACCACCATTTCCTTATTTAGTTGCCCCCCTTACAGAAGATCCGTTATACTCACAGTTCTGGTAACACAAAACAACGGTTTCTAGCCTTATTTTTAAAAAATTCAGGCATGTGCACCAACAAGTCCTTGACCGTGCGATGCAATCTCGTTCAGTAGCACGGTCGAGTTCAGTAGCATTGTCTAGTTCAGTTGAATGCTGATGTGTGGTCGGGGTACCTAATCTTGCAAAAGGGAACAGCATATATGAAGCAAAGAAACTACTTTCCTTTCATTTTTTAGTAAATACAAAATCTTCGATTTTATTTACATTTTGCAAGTGTAAGAATTTTCGCTAACAACATATTCAGATTTTTCACTGTTCAGCTCAGTCTACAAACTTGCGAAATGACATAGATTTGCGAGGAGTTTGAATACTTTAGCAAATTTGGGTATTTGGAAAGAAACCTAACAATAAGATTCGATCATACAGTGGCAGTCGGATATTTGTACAAAACGGAGAGGTAAGCCAATAGTACAATTGAACTGATGGGACGGTTCTTTTTATCGCCATTAGAGCTCGTGTGTAGTTCACATTCTTTGTGGTTAATTGGACCGCTTACGTGTCAAGTCAGACCAGCCATGCGATTCCCCAGGTCGGATAGAATTGCCTATCACAGACAGTTAAGGGGATGGCTAGACAGCTGGGCTGGCCGGTTGTACTTACTTTTTTCGATGTTGATAGTAAATACAAGTACAACTACAAAGTAGGTGACCGCAATCTGTGTATTGTGTTTTTACAATCGCAAAAGGACAAACTGGAGTAGTGGACATTTTTGTAACAAAAAGTTACAAAATACATTGTTAATCCGGTTTACATGCATATGAAATGTCGGTCAAATCGACAAGATGGGCCAAAAGGAGAACTCAAAAGAAGAACCCTACAAGCCGTGCTATTGGCATACCTGACTACGTTCCGTACAAATATCTACTCACTGTATGACTAAATCTTATTGTTAGGTATCTTTCAAAATTCACAATTTTGCCAAAGTATTAAAATTTTTAGCAAAGCTATAATAAGTTTGTGAACTGCGTTAAATTGTCTAAAAATTTAAATACAAAATTGAATTTGTAGCAACAGTCGGAAGCTTGTGCAGAACGGAGTCAGATTAACCCACAATTTGTTGCACTGATGTCTAATTGAGTTGTAGATGTATGTACTATTGGCTTACCTGACTCCGTTCTGTACAAATATCCGACTGTCGATTTATAATGATATCGTATTGTTAGGTTTCTCCCCAATTACCCATATTTGCCAAACTATTCAACTTTTTCACAAACCTATGTCATATCACAAGTTTATGAAACTGTACCAACTTGTGTAAAACTTGAATACACCCATGAATTGAATGTATAATGACAGTCGGACATTTGTACAGAACGGAGTCAGATATTCCAATAGTAGGTAAGATATTGTTAGTCTACAAGAAGTTGATAGGTTGTTAGGTTTTTAGGTTTTAACGATTTGCCGTTAAAAAAACCCAAAACCCACTTATCCTCACACAATCAGCAGATCGCGTGGTCAGTGATCTTTGTTGTAGTGGTTTCGAAAACCGCATCATTCGACAACGAAAAGTGGATCAGAGGTAAGAAGATCTCACAAACTACAACTTTTCCCGCTCAAACTATAAATGCTCTTCCATTAGCGAGGCGGATTGTAGCACACACGAGCGCACTTTTGCCAACCCGGAAGTTTTCTTTGTTGTAATTTTTATATTGATGAAAGGAATTTTAGATGGAAAAACACATAATTGTGTAAATTCCTATGTTAACAAAGTATATAAAGCCCACAAAATAAATTCAAAATAAACATTTGCATGTAGTTAACAACAGTTTTTTTTCAGATACGCTAATGAACAATTTTGTGCAAACAACTGTCTAACAGTGGAAACTTCTTCAAATTTCAATCTTATCAGACAATTTTGTGAGCCCTGTACAGTTCTTGGCTTTACAGTGTTTTCCAGAAGAAGAAATAGCAATTTATATTTGCATATCTAGACAAAAAATAAGCAAGCAGAATGATGCAATGGGAGGGAGCGCCCTACATGATACATGAGACCCGGGATCGATCCCCGACGGATGCGTCTTTGTACAATCAAGGTATCATCCCTCCAGCTATTGGTATTGACAGTTTCACGAAAGGTAGTCGATCTGGCGAAATGGCTGGGCCGCAGGCCATGCTCAGAGAAATAAAATTACCTGCAAATAAACCTGAAAGTTGCTTGTGGGTCTATAACCCGCATTTTCTCCAATGTTAAAAATGTTGAATATAAACCACATCCAGTTCTATTCTAAAAATCAGGGTTAATAACACTGTAGTAAAAACAGTGAATAAAACACTCAAAATTGAGGATTTTTTCTGTGAATGGGGCCTTGATTAGCAGCACGTTTTAGCAGCACGGAGCACGTTTATTTTGCAAAGCGATATTCGTCAGAACCAACATGACATAGGCATTTCCAAACCGGCGCGAAAACAATGGATTCAAAACGCAATGGATTGAGGCGCATATCTTGACGGATGGCAAAATTAATTACACATACGTGTTTGGGGGATGCGACCACACATAAAAAGCGTCTCGCTGAAAAATGTGCACTTCTTCAGTTAGTGATCTCTGTCATATTGTGGCTCAACCATCGAATGTCCGGTTATCGGGGCGAATATTAACTGGCTAGAGGTAGGTGATCTGGACAAACGCGTCGAGAACATACAGACACAAACAGTTCATTGAGACGATAGGGACCTTTCAAAAAGGGGGTTGCGAGTAGCACAAGAATGTGCTGCAAACATTTCAAATTATCAGGAATTATCACAATTTTTCAGGATAAGTAATTGTCATAATAAGTAGAACGAAAACTTTGCTTGTTACAACCATATCGGCGCTGCAAATCTTATTGTTAGGGGTTCCTCCCCGTTACAAAAGAGGATGAACCACTATGGGCCATTACGCGTATTCGGTAACGAATTCATTTTTTTTTGCTGCATTATGCCATTGCATAAGCTCTTGGAACTGCCATAAGCAGCTAAAAACTAAATAAAAAAACCGCAAATGTTATGCGCATAGTTTCACAGCGTTTTGAATCCGCTGTCCTTACGCCGGTCTCCAGAACCAAATCAGACTCGGACGGCCTAGATGTAATGGCCAAGCGCACATATAGGCACCTTATCCGCTCACAATGTCTGGGTGTCGCGATCACAGAGCGACTTGTAGCAAGCTAATCAATCCAGACGCCGGATCCGAAATGCCTACTCACAGAAAAATAAGCCTCAAATTTTGAGTGTTCAAACACTCTTTAGTCATTTTTTTTCAATAGCGTTACGAAATACTCAACACTGAAAAAAATGAATGTTCAGAAACACACAAGCACTATTCAGGCTTATCTGAGGCTTACTTTTCTCTGAGTATATCAACTTTGCTCTTTTCAAAATTGTAAGTATTCTAACACCCCGGCTGTGAGACGCTGTCAGTATAACGCACGCTGTTCTTTTCTAGCAAACGCATACAGTCGTCGATGTTTGCAGCGAAAATGAAAAATGGGTAAGAAAAGGAGGAAGAAAGCAAAGAATGCACAAACAAAATAATATGGAACATTATACAGACAATGACTTAACTCAACTTCCGCAGGTCACAAATTTGTATATTCCTATGCCATATGCAAATTAAGTACCATGGAGCGGCGGAAACAACATGCTGTTAAATTGGCACAATGAGAAAGGAGGGCAGCTTCAGCTGACACTTGCATTGTAATCATACAAATGGCCTAAGAATCACAGAACAG
>JACMIJ010001868.1:0-10973 GCA_014805365.1 Koerneria luziae | reverse complement strand
CTGTGTGTGTTCACCGACCCGGGCGCCTCCTCCTCTCACCATCTGCTGCATCTAGAAAGTCCCGCGAATCTCGTCTCCCGGAGCGTCAGTTGGAGCGAACAGCCGCCTCCCGAGCAACCGTCGTCCGCCGCGGCCGTCTGGCAGAGGTACGGTAGGCAGGTTCACTGGGTCAACTCCGGTGAGGATGGAGCAGATCCGGATGTCTGTAGAGTGTCCATGAAGTAGTTGTTCCAAAATGGGCTGTTTTTGACGTCTGAAACCAACGAAATTCTGCGTTTCTAGGGTGTCAGTAGAGTGTGTTGCTTGGTAGAGTTTGTTCAATTGGGTCACTTTTGTTCGGATGGGTCAAATGGGTAAAGAGTGTTAGTTGGGGTGTGATGATGTCATTACATATTTCCACGTGTGAGTGTCTTTGAGTAGTCATGTTTGGTAGTGTGTCTGATATGTCTTATATTGTACTTCGTTATCAGAAATGAGAACAAAATACTTGCATGATTATTTTATCCTCGTTCCGTCTTAAGTGTGTCTTCAGTAGACAATTTCCCATTGTATTTATCAGTTTCCCTCTCCAAGGTCCGTCTTATTGTTAGCCGTTCAACGGTTGAAAGTCCCATGTTCTGCTATCATTGCCCTTTTATCTTTGATCTTAAGAATTTAGTCCTCTATGAGCTGTTCTAGGAACTTACTTTCGTTCCATCGTATGAGTCTTCTTCTACTTATTGCTGGTTAGAACTACCATTGTAACACTTTGCCAAATGTTTGGGCATATTCTTGCTAACAGAGAGAGCTTCTAAACAGCGGTATTCATTTGCATCTCTAAGTGATCTATGATCGATGAGCTTTGATGTTTAGGCCGGTACCGCCCCTTGAGCTTCAGCGTGACGAGTGGATTGAGGACGAGCAGCCGGGCGGAATACCTACCATACAGGTGCCGTTTTGACAGACGACTGTTGGGGAACGAACTTTGGTATCCGTATTCGCAGTCTCTGAAACTAGCCAATACACCGTCGTGGCTCATTTAGATCAATTCCGATTCCGACCGAGACGCAACTCCAAATCGACCCCCCGAACGGCGAAGAATCTGACGGTAGCCCGGCCCATCCTCCGTGATCAATCAATAGATGATCATTGCTCTTTGGACTTTGATCTTATGATTTGCTTCCTCTGTGATCTGTAGACGTCCATGTTGCATGCCCAATTTTGTTTTTAGTACGTTTCTGTTCAACAACAGCTGTAGCTTTCTTGGTTTTAGGATGTGAAACGCGTCATTTTTGTTCAAGGATGGCTTTCTCAAGGCCGACTAAATTACATTTCAGTGTACCTATGAACATAAACGGGGAGCGACTTGAGCTATGATAGTCGCTTCTAACACCGAAGTATCTCTTTGGTGCGAAAGAAACTGTCAACGTGGGCGTCTCCTAGACCTTGATCAAGAAAGTTTTATTGATTGATTGATCCGGTTTTTTTGTTCTTTGATCTCTCTTCCTCTCACCTCTTCTAACTGACCATAATCGCTAACCTATCTCTCTGCTATCTTTTTTTGCCCCAAACAATCGTTTGCTCATCCGTAGTGCCGCAGTGTTTTATCGCAAGAGATGCATGATTTCAGCGTTGTTAGCTTGTCTCTGATAGAGAACATATAGGATTATTGATTATATATGTGATTATCGATTGATTATATTATATATGTATCCTAGTAATGCACCCACTGGTGCGTTGTCACTAGTGAGGGTGCCGGGGGGTGCTGGCTAACGTTCCTGGAATGCAGTGCTTAGCCTCCTAACAGTAGGCAAGACTTACCCCGGTATTTCGGATGGCCCCATTTTGAAAATTTGCAAGTTTTCGTATGTCATTATCTTGTCCATTTTCAAATCTACAATAGAGGGTCTGAAAATGGGCAAGCAAGTGCATACGAAAATTTGCCAATTTTCAGAATGGGGCCCATCCGAAATACCGGAGTATTGTACGGTGATTTCCCTGCTAGTTTGTAAGCTCAGGGCTCAGTAAGGAGGGCTCAGAGAGGGCCAAGCAGCTGCTTCCGGAACCTTCTAGACGCCCTCAACGTTGTCACCACAGTTATGACATCTCTCATGTGCTGCCTTGTTTGTTCGTTCTTCTTTCACGATGCGTTTTTCTTTGAGTGTGAGTTCAATGGCCCTTACTTACTGTGATCATACTACGACGGGTACGGTATCACTATTATTATTATTATTACTATTGTATTCTTCTTCTCTTCTTCTAATAAAGTATCGATTGTAGAGCAATTGAACAATATCTATGTGCGGGATGTCCAAACGGTACGCTTCTAATGGTGGCTTATTTTATCCCATCTTATTGTTAGAAGTGAGAAATTAAGTTAAAGGAAGTGTTTTTCGCAGCGTTTTGAAGCTGCTTGTAGATAACTGATTAAGATTTGCAAATTTCTTTGTGTTTGTATGCAAATGAGGTAGATCAAACAGGCGATCATAAATATTCATACTTTAAAAAAAGCGAACCGTTTGGATATCTTCGCACTTCCTTTCTGCCGTATGTTCTCCATATCCGGTACTCCGCACTGCTTGATAGAATGCTATTTCATTTTTTTGAGTCAACTAAGAAAAACAGCTCACATCGGCACTTTCGTTCTTTATTCTTACAATTAGCCTAAATACTTCCTCAAGCATTCTAGCAATCTGCCCTAACAACAAAACTACGCATGTTTGTACTGTCTGTTCGTTTCTATTTACCGAAAAAGCGAATATTTCAACGTTTATACAAACTTCACTTTGTTTCGAAAATATTCGTCTGTTAGGTTCTTTTTGGGTTCGGTGACATGGCAGCTGTAACATTTTTGCTTTACTTGCGTTTTTCACTAACAATAAGCAAGCCTTGCGTCTCAGAAACAACTGCGCATTGTAAAAGAATTTGAGTAGAATGCTAAGCTCGTTCAACAGTATGTTACCTGTCCTTCTTCGGTCGGGAGAACAAAAGAGCTCTGACCACGAGAAGTTGCACTAACAATAAGTAGCTACACCATCAATCTAACTACCTTTTCTTTATAAACTTTACTACTTATTCTAATTACTACATGTTTTAATACTGCGAATACGTTACAGCTGTTTCCTCGCCACTCGCTCCACCAGACCCCGTCTTCCACCCCCTCATCCCTTTCTTGTCGTGTTCACTTATCATTATTGTGTGTGTGTATGTTGTTGACTCATCGTGGATGAAGAATACAACTTTTCGCTTGTACACCACAGCGCAGAGATCGTACACGAATGACCTGGAGCCATAGGTGCCTATAACCAAAAATTTCTGAGCAGAAACAGGATACTGTAGCGTTGTGAAGCTGCAATCATAGACTGATAAGCTGTATTCAATAAGATGGCTTCGATATAACGTATCTTCAACTGAGACCATTAATGTTGCAATTCCAGTTGATTCTTGTGACATTTTTGTTACCAGTATGGGTTAGACTGGAACTAGAACAGTTTCTCTATTATCATCATGAATATTATTGAAACAACACATATGAGAACTCGTAGTTTCATCTTTCCGGATTGCAACAAGCTGCACATGCAGTAACACTTTATAAACACAAATAATGGCCACCAGCAGAAACGGTGCAAAGAACAAGAAAGAGATACGATATGTACTACTGATGCACAGCGGGAACCACGGACACAATACAGCGGCAACAAATAATGAACGTTGTAAAATATTGCACGGCTCATTGTTAGCTTGCAAGTGTATACGGTACAACAATACCTTTCAACGATACATACGTTAGTTCAAAAACATAAAGCAGTTTTCTATCCTATGGCAACAAAAGCAAAAGAATACAAACTGAGCCCCCCAAAAAGTTATTGTCATAACAAAAACGAATACAGTAACCGAGCTAACAAAATACAAGTAGAAGCAAGATATACCCGTTGTGAATTGACAGCAGACAGGAAGGGACCGTATCGACCGTAGTAGTTCTGATAGCCACGTTTCGAGATCATCGAGAGCGGGTACCGTCCGCTACCGTAACACGATTGCGTGTTACAGTACTCTGTAGCACAGAAACACCAGTGCTCGACGATTTCATACTGTAAAGGAAATTGGTAAGTTCAGGACAAAGATGAATAGGGTAAGCTCAGGTCCCAGAAACAGTAATATCTGTATTTACAATCGCATTGTCGACACCTGAATGAAAACACGTATAACTTCACAAGATCTCTTATTGAGAAAGCACTAATATTGTTGTTTATGACTATCAAAGATGTGTTGCTGCTCATGAAAGCAAGAACTACATAGCGACAAAGAAACCGCCTGTTTCAATCCGTGATAGATCAATTAATTTTCTTTCAGGACGTTCTGATTACACATAGTAATAATAATGGTAGTTTATACGCTGCACTTAAAACACTGTAAATACACACAAAGTTTAGATAAACATTATTAAGCAATAAACATAGAAGTCAGCAAAGTGTAAAATATTTTTAAAAAACCCAACCTGATCAAAATTAGCGGGCAGATAGTATCCGATATCGGAGGCTTTCGAGTGGACGCCCAATCCGAGATGCACATGCTGGTCGTCCGTCATGTATTGCGAGGAACAACCACGGACCACGCCTGAACATTGCCACATATTGTTAGCCATTGCTCTGATTGAGTATATTGTTAGTTTATTGTTAGCTTATTGTTGCTTACTGTTAGTTTCTGACTGGTTTGAGAATGCAACATTCCTATTGTTTTAGCAAGAGAACCTTTCGTAATCGTATGGTTTGTAGGCTAGCGGAAGCACCAACTGTGGTTCATGTATCGTAAGGCGCATCCAAAGTCCCACTAATTGTAAGATGTGAGCTAACAGACTCTCTTTCACCTTACAAGATTAATGTATTAGTTAACTTTTACAAGCATCACCTACCCAATGCCCGTGTGTATCCGGTCTTCTTGTGTGTTCCATTGAGATAGAGGAGGAAGCAGGTCGAGTGGCAGGACTGGAAGGTGTCCGGGTGCACGTCCTCACGCACACACGACGGATCCGACGTCGTCAGACCGTAGTTCCGCTTCAGGAAGAAGTGACGCCATTGCTGCAACGGGAAACACAGTTATTATTTGTTAGGACGTTCTTAATAATCTATATTGCTAAGAAGATAATAATAATGTTATTGTTAAGATTATAATACTATGAAATGCTGATGCAAACTAATGGCTCGATTGACAACGGATAACGTAAACTTGAATTGCACTAACAATAAGCTTTAAAATATTCTCACCTACAACATGACAATCGCAACCAATCCGAATGTTTATGAACTATAATAACAATGCGATTGCCAATGAAACATTTTGTTACTGGTTATACTGTTGTACTGGCTGCTATTACACTATTATAATGATTACTGCAAATATAATTTCCTAAAACAGTTTTAATTCAACAAGTCAATGCAATCCCCCGTTGCTTATTCGCATCCTCTCGGCTGTCCATTTCACATGTTCTGTTTTGGCGATTTTCCAATGGAACAGGCCATAAATAATTTGCGTTTCTTGACAAAAGGAGACGAAAATGCGAGTGACGGCCACGCAGAGGGAAAGTATCGGCCGAAAGTTAGGAACAGAAATATTGACGAATAAAAAAAATGTCATTGACAACTGTGTCATATCAACACCGTATGTTATGTAACAATAAGAAATACGTTCTGTTTATTATTATTATTATGTATTATTCTGGCTATTGTTGGGCTGTCCACAAAATCTTCTTAATATTTTTTCCCAACAAAATATCAATAATGCACTTTATGAGTAGCTAACAATAAGAACGGATCGGCTGCCCTCGGTTAACGCCCCGCAGGCTATAAGGCCTTGATTCGGGAGTACCTTACTGTACTTTAACAATAAGATACTAAACAATACATGCTATTTGTGCTGTTTACAAATACTTCTTCCCTCACCCCCAATTCATCATCCGGCCAGTTCACTTCCCCCGTCATTCTTCATCCTTTTCTCCCCTAATTCGTCTTTTGCTAAACCCGTGAAAACCCTGAAGAGAGTCCGAAATGATATGATTATCGGCGCAAATCTCGTGATCATCTAACAATAAGCCGGGTACGACACTTGTCCCCTTATAACTCACTTATTTTTAGGACTGACAATAAGATATTCGCCCTGTGAACTTGATATGAAATCGTATGCTTTTCTCTATCTGGCTTGGTAATCGGCAGCACTTCGCACTGTTGATCATAAGTTTGTAATTACCATATAATCCTCAGTAAAACTGGCAGGCATACGTAATTAAGCTCAAAATGATTCCGGTAGTCCATACAATATGACCACTAGCATCCGGTAACCATCATAATCACATAACAGTAGTGATAATCACTAACAACTAGATTCATCGACGCATGAACACGAAGATTTCGGAACAGCAGTATATATGTACTTCCTCCTCAATAATTCTTGCTGGTTACTTATACTTTTTCTCCAATAATAGTTCGGACAATGCGTGCCTTCTTAATGAATACCCCACGGATTGCTGATCCGCTTCACATCAGAATGACGTCAAGAGTAAACGCATTTTCGGAGATTCATGGCGAACCACTGACCCGTTGCGCTCCCGTTTAACCACAAAGTGTGCATGAAAGAAGTTGAGAAGTTGCCACAGACAAAGAACGTAACGCAAGTCCGCAAGAAGCATGGCGGAGTAAAATACTGTGATCTACCGTATTTACCAATGCATATGACGAATTTATTGTTTGAGCGATGCCTTTTGTGATGCTGAGATGGAAGGAAGAAGACATGAGAACCTTCCTAGGTCCTTTTTGAGACACTACATTTTGATGTTAAGTAGTGCAATAGAACTCGACAATGGAAGATTCAAGATATCGTTCAAACTGTATCAAAAAAAACTAACCCAAACCACAAAATCGTTGGCACACGAGTAGCAGTTGATCGCGAGACTGTCTCTGACGTTGGCGGCAAAGATCAAAAAGAGCGCAATCCAGAACGGGTGGTCCATACGGGGCACACTCACATGGCAAGACGCTGAAAGCGATAGTTGAGTGATAAAATGAGTATTGCACAAAGAACGCGCGATTACTGTAAGAATTGCAGTAGTCGTAGTAACCAGATGAACCAATATAATAATGAGATAGCAAAGATATAGCAAATTGTCAAAATTGCTGTAGCAAAAGCTCTGTTTGTAAGCATTTTCTTGCGCCATCTTGACCTTGCCAGGATTAAACGGTAGGCTCAAATGTTGTGAGAACAAAAAAATGTGTAGAACAAAATATGCTTGTTAACAATAAGAATTGAGAAAACCTTTCAATTCTTCATGGATAACAAACGTGTTTGATAAAGACGCTCCACAGAGACTCCACAGAAAAACAACGAATCTCACTTTTGTCTCGAGTTATCATTTTGTTAGCAAAAAACAGCTAACATTGAATATAAAAAAAATCTGCCGGCAAGGAAAAAGACCAAAGGAAGCCGCCGACATGTTTTTACGAAACAAGTTGTACTCTTTAATGGAAAATGCTGACAGAAAATGAATATGTGGAGCAGATCAAAGGATGCCGACAGATGTATGTGGGGGAACAGCTATTGCACACAACATATGTATAGCGGCCTCGACACACCTTTCATCCTAATGGATTGGCCCCCGGGAGGTGGAAGGGCATGAGGTGCAGAGCTAGGAAATATGCATGCAAAAAGAGAAGATAAAAAGAAAGCTATCTCAAAACAAGTATATGTTTACAAGTATTGATAGTTATCAATACTTGTACCAAACACTGTATATTAGATACTTATTAAATAGTAGTCACATGTGTGTCAGTGTTACGCCTTCACATATTGTATATCGATAAAAACTAAAGTTCTCTCGAATCAAGGCTTATCCGCCTGCGGAGGGTCATGAAGAGACCGATAAATATATATGTATAAGCCCAAGTAAAAACATAAGAAGCCATCGCATTAATTACCGTGGGGCTAACAATAAGGATGTTATTTTTCTATTATTATGCCATATTTTAGCCCTTCTGACCATCATAATACACCCAATCGGCATTAAAAACAGTAAATAGTCCACACTAGGGTCAATCACGGTAGGTACAAGGCAATAGACCTCAAAAACCCAGGTGTTAAAAGTGAATTAACGCTTCTTTAAACGACCCTACAGCGTCTCAGTACCTTCGGGACCGCCCTGCAGTCTATGAGTTCTTGATTCTTTACCTTACTTCACTATCCTAAAGAAAGGGTGGAGGCGAAGTGAACTATACTCGACAACCATCGTAAACAACCGATTTCCAACGAAACCAAATAGAAAGCAATAAATAATTAGCCGGAGGGAAGGCAAAAATCGCGCCACGGCACGTCATTAAATTTTATTACCGTATTGCGATCAGTGTAAGGCTATCTGATACGTCTTATCCTGAAGATCGGCTGCTGAACGTGCAAAATGATACAATGCATAAGCTGTGTTAGTTATACTAACAATAAGATTTGCTGGATAATTGATCTATGTATAAGCAAGCAATAATTTTTCGCATTGAGGAATCAAATTAACAATTCGAATGCACCACTCTAAATATTGTGCCTGCCTTGAAACACTGAAACAGCAATTTTCGCTGCATGAAAATATGTTGAGACCCCCTACTAAAACTGTATCCCTCACAATAAGAATAGGACGAACCCAAAAAGAAAACAAGCAAATATTTCTGCCAGTGAATAACCAATCAACGAGGATTTTTGAAATTTGATAGAAAATTGAGCATTTTGTGCTAAAATATAGTTACTTCCTAGCATAGGATAAAAGTAACAAGTCATTTTTGTCCTATTTTGGGGTCGTTCCACATAGTTAAGTATATTCGCGAACTAACTCTAAGAAACAGGTCATCGAACTAACTAATCCACCCAACTAATAGCTGTTTGACAGCCCGTCAGAAATGCGCTGAGGTGCGAAAATGAGATGGCTGAAAGGGCATACGCGCGTTTCCCCAAAAAGGGCGGTGGCCCACCAGAAGAAGGGACAAATAGCATATATGCAAAATATGATGTAAGGTTTGAGTGTCATATATAAGAACGTAATAAACCAGTACACTTACAAATATGTGAAGTCAATAACCTTCTTGTTAGCTAAGCAACATACGAACTTCTTATACAGCTTAATGCAAAAAATTATATATAAAAAACAAGGAACAGACTTGAGAAAATCACAAACGTTAGCACAAACTAACACGATGCAAAACAAAGTAGTAAGTAGTACTTTGAGAAAGCCGAAATATGCCACAGGAGGCCACGCCACCGCGAAAAGTATTAGCGCGAATGGGGGCAAAGCAGCAAAAATACACTGGATTAGAAACGATGGATGGGATAATGGAAAAACAGCGGGCAATGGAATGAGTGCGGAAATGAACAGAAGAGAAGAGAAATCGACGACTGTCTGGGATTGTACTAATTGACGAGTAACAACATACGTGATTCCAAGTATACTGTACAATTACGGTCTGTGGCGGAGCAAATAAGATACTGTAGCAGGTCAGATGCCTGTCTGACACTTTTCCAAGTTGTTAATATCAGTGAGTGACTGAACTTGAAACCTTTACGACCTTTACGAAAAAAGTTAATACCTGTTGCTAACAATAAGTTTTTTTTCGAGATTTCTTGTAATACATCTGCTTTGCAACTTTTTGCTACATAATGTACGTGGTGCCGAAAACATCCGTATCAGCAGTTACGAGTAAAAGAAAATTCCGCACAAGAATGCGATTAACAGCGTATTTGAAACAGTTACAAGAAAAAAAACAGTACGTTAAAGCAAATTATCAAAATACAAGATTAAAAATAAAAATTTAAGAAACCATGAAGAAAGATACTGAGAAACTCATCCACTACTCGTACTTCTCATTGGAAAAGGACCTTCCTCCCCAATCCACCTCATCTTGACATGTTATCTGTTTGGATCTATGATTTGTCACACCATATACACATGCTGAAGTTGCCCTCGGCCAGGAAAACACATAAAACATGAATGACGGAAAGTCTGAGAAGCGGAGACGTGAATGAGGAAAGTGGAGGAGTTGAGGTGATTGGCGCCAAAATGTTCTGGCTGGCGCCAGGAGGACGCCAAACCAATTATGCGTTACCTTAAATTCTTCCTGTTAGCAAGACTAGACATTGTCTGATAGCATATTCCCCTACGCAGTCCAACAACACTTCATCCGGACATACACAATCATCGTACAATAGAAAGCAATCTTCATAAAACTATTTATGAAGCATCATGTAATATTATATGCAAATAGAAGTTTTGCACAGCATTCTATAGAAAGAGGTGATCCTGCAATAAGGTCACATGTGGCCAGGTCAAGTCTCTATCCTATCCTATCTTGAACCCTTTATCCTGTTCCTGAACCAGAAGCACAATACAAGTTCAAGAACCACCAAAACGAGAAGGACTTCGTCCGCACGAAACACAACCGATGAACAAGAGATGAAGCAGCAGAAGATGATGGATCGACTCGATGACTGGACAGATTATACAAAGAGCATGTGCCAGGCAAGGATCGGGAATTATGGAAACATATGTTCAATACAAATAATGTGAATATAACAAATTAAAGCGAACAAAATAACGTAAACAATACAAATAACGTATAATATTAAGCGAATCTGTAATAATGTAAATATAACTAATATATGGGAACTAACAATAAGATAATGTAAACAATAAAAATAACGTCTATTACGGTAAACTGTAAAGAATTTCCTAACAATAAGTTGACACTTTCCCCAGCCGTAGAGGTGAGGTATTGGAAAAATGCTTACTAATTGTTGCTTCCGCATATGATAAACTGTCGTAGCGCCAAGGTAAAATGTCAAAAATGGTGACATCTTACAATTAGTGTCAGACAAAACACGCGAGAAACATCGCGACTGCCAAACGAATGCCATTCATACGCGCAGCGGTCGCCTTGTGCTCTTCCTTCCAGAAACTTGGCATCGAGCCAAAT
>JACMIJ010001867.1:0-10978 GCA_014805365.1 Koerneria luziae | reverse complement strand
ATGCTGTTGCATGGTGCATATCAACTATCACAACACGTCTGATGACAAACATACAGGACAGAACGTTCGTGAAGTATGGAATTCCACCGATCCGGGTATAATTATGTATTCCAAAGGCTGTTTTAGTAATGTTCTACTCTGTGAAATAATATGTATCATATTAACCTTAATAGTTCTGGAGTGTCTATAGCATTCCTTTCTTGCAGTGTTAAGTTTTCATATTCCATCTAAAAAGTGAGTATTATGAAACACTCCAGCATTAAATACAGGCAACTATACAAGAAAATGATTGTTTTTGCCTCCGAGGGTTCACGCTTCCGTCCCCCCTTTAAAACACTCAGCATGAGGTCTTTCTATGAGAGATAAGACAACTGATGATCTCTTATTGTTAAAAAGTGAGTGGAGAAGTGGAAACGAACAATCTTCAGCCTTCGATTCGAAATCTTTCAGGGGATCCTCGCTCGCGCATCACTGATATTTACGAATTCGGAACCACTGGTTGACTATCCCCGCCCAACCATCCATAAAATCGTCGAAATTGGAGGAATTTCGGTCGCCAGCGGGCATCATAAGCTCAATGAGGTCAATCAGTCAAATACTCGACAGCTGGGTTCCGAACTTATCTTATTGTCATCATATTTAAAACGTGAGATAATGAGTGTTTTAAAGATGAAATGAAGACATTTTTTTCATAACATTACTTCTGATTTTCATTTTCTTGTAAATTGTGTGGTTGATTCTCCTGTAGATTATTTTGGTATTGGAATGCCAAATGGGTGTTTTATGATGGTTAGAAGGATCACACTGTGATATAATGGCCAAGAATAACACATGATTGGTCTCATTTTTGGCATGCTTCAGACAAAAGTCAAAAATATACGAGACCAATAAAAGTGCTTTTGCTGCTTCTTAAAACACTCATGCATCTCTTATTGTTAGGCTTACTTGTGGGCTATTTTCTGTTAGTTGTGTCTATTCTATGCACAACAACGAATTTCAAGGCAATTTATCAGTTCCAGACATGGTCATCGTTGTTGTCACTGAGGAACAGCACCGTGCTGATCTCGTTCGGATCGATCGCACTCAGTCATCAAATGCCTTACGTTTACAAACTTGCTATTCGCGATGTTGTCAAATCCTTACCTGACGTCACCTTCATTTGGAAATATGAGAAACCGGAGGATTTTAATGGCGCTGAGCTCATTGAAAATCTTCATTTGAGCACTTGGGTGCCTCAGAATGATCTGATCAGTGAGTTTTTGCTTGCCATTTCCTTGGCTCACATAATGTACACGTGAAGAGAGGTAGCAGACACAAAACAAGTAAACTAACAATTAGTTGAGCTAACCTAAATCGTTCTATTGTTTGAGTAGACTCAATGGCTAATTGATCGTCATCGCGGCACAAAAATTTGTTTTTTTGTTATCTTCCTTTATCTATGGAATCGTGTTCATTGTGGTTCAGATGACGTTCGTTTGACTGCTTTCGTCACACACGCAGGAGCTGGCAGTACAATTGAGGTTAGCGCCGCCGGTGTCCCAGTCGTTGCGATTCCGATTGTGGGCGACCAGGTAAAGCAAAGTAAAGTGCTCCCGAATTAAGGCCTTTGTGTTTCATTCCGACAATTTCGGCTCTTTTTAGGATGGTTTCTGGCCCTCCTTTAGCATTTCCGTTTCAGTATCGCAATGCTCACATGCTCAAGCGTGCTGGCAGCGCCATCATTCTTCACAAAAGTCAATTGTCCTCTCCGGAGTCACTTCGTAATGCACTGAACGAAATTCGATCAAATCCAAGTTACAAAGAAAGCGCTCGCCGAATTGAGCGCATGATTAGAAGTCAACCGTTTTCGCCAAGCGAGAAGCTGGTCAAGCATCTTGAGTTCGCTGCCGAATTCGGTCCACTTTCACAATTGGAGCATTACGGACGAGCAATGTGGTTTTGGCAGTACTACCTCCTCGATGTCATCGCATTTGTGTGTGCTGTTATAGTTGGCATTGTTACTGCCCTCTATCTGTTCTTCCGCATTAGCATACGGCGTTTGTGCTCACGGGCAAAGCCGAAAACAGAGTAATGCAACTGTTTTTGTACATGTTATTGGTTCTGTTCAAAATACAGATTAATAAAGAAACGTAGGAAGTGAAACTGATGTTTGGCCTATTTGCATTAGAGTGTAGACAAGGAAGAGAGGGGAGAGGGAGCAGCAGAGAAACAGACTGCTTGGGCAATATTGCACCATGCAGTGGGTGAATTAGTAGGATATGTTCTTGCTAGAAAGGTTGGATGCAATGTTGTCTTACAATTAGTAAGTGACAAGTTTTCGTTGTCTGTGAACCTTCTGAGTGCTTTGGGCTTAGTCTAATGCAGCTATTCGTAGTACTTATCTTGATATGTTCTACTGCATCTCTGACATCGTCGATCAATGTTCTTGCCTACATTCCGATGTTCGGAAAAAGCCATGTCCGATTTCTATCACGGATAGCTCAAATATTAATCGAGGCTGGACATAATGTGGTAAGTAAACATTGCCCATATTGTTGCGTCATTTCACTAAATCGTTCATCTCGTAACATATTACAACCACAATAAGCACATTTCCAAAAGCGAAAATAACAAACACAAAAGAAATATTTTTATTCCCAGGTAGGAATCGATTAACCATTACGTGAGTCTAATTGAACAATAGAGCTATGTATTTAGATTAGCGTTATCAAATACTCCTTTCTTTGGGTGTGTTATCTCTTGACCAATGTTGCAATATATTCACTTTTGTATGCGTATTCAAATTTTCTCAATTCATGACAGGTTCACAAGCTTGTGGAACAGTGTAGGGCTGCGAAAAAATCGAACTCACAAGTATTTTGTGTAAGTGGAAAGAAACATAACAGTAAGATTTAGGAAATACTTCGAAAGTCAGATATTTGTAGAGAACGAAGATAGGTATGCCCATAGAACAACCAATCGAGAGCTTATTAAGCATGATTTTTTTAAACAAAAACTTTCTGTTGCATCGACGTGCATTCAGACAGTGATCGCACCGAATATCGATGACACTGACTCGATCGATATCCCAAGAGAAGCCGAGACGATCTTCATCGGTCGTACTCCTGAAAAGGAGAAAGAAATGGAGCACTTTCATGGAACCGAAAAGGAATCATTCTGGACGAAAGATAGCCATCCGTTGAAGCTCATTCCGGTACTTAGCAATAAGTTTGCTTGAACAGGCATAATGTTTGATAAGTTAGAGGTGGCCAGAAACTGTGAATCTCGCAGACAATAGAACAATTACAATTGGCCCCACTATTAGTAACGCCCAAAGTAATGCTCTCCCGATTCAAGGACTCATAGCAGGTGGAAGCTCCTAGGGTGCCGGTACCTTACCAAACATGTGTGAAAATATTAATCGGTTGAGAATTCCTATGGTGTAACTTTATTTTTAGTTGCTACGGAATATGGCGCAAATTTTCGCCGATCAGTGTAAAGGTATGTAAGTGACTTTGCTAGGATATTGATAACATTTCATTTTTCGTTACAGTGACTCTGGAATCGGGCGTCATAAAACAACTGTCAAGCCGTCACTTCGATATCGCGTATAGTGAGGGTTTTGATGATTGTGGATTTGGTAAGTAGTGTTTATAAAAACAGAACAACCAATACTGAAGCAAGTCATATCGAAGTGCGGTCGCATATCACTTTATTTTGGGATAGCGAGGCCTTCGCTATTGTATCTGAGTTATAAGGCATTTGTAGGTCGCCGAAAGCAACACGCTGTGGAGGACAAGCTATTGGCCATGTTTGTCAGCCAAATATGTGTTGAATTCATTCGATTTAAGCTATCTTCCACCTTCTGGGCGTCGAAACATATGTGACAACGTACAGTACGTTCACGGTGGACGGCGCCTCCGATATGTTCGGCACGCCTGGAACACCCAGCTACGTTCCGAGTAAGCTTTTTTTAATTTTTAGTTATTTTGTATGATGCTGGCAATAAGCACGCCTCTTTACAAAAGTTACGCAACATAACACAGCAAGATTGCTTTAAAAACCGTTACTTTTGACGTTCAGCTCTTATTGGTGCATACGGTGACGAAATGAATTTCGTGCAGAGGACACAAAACGCACTCTCATGGATTCTCGCGACAGTGTTGTCGCATCTCATGACCAGCATTCAAGATCAAACATATGCAATGTATGGAGTACCGTCGGCAAGAGTAAGCTGAACATTCACGTGAGATTAGGCTGGCACTTTGAAGGAAATACAGGGGTTTAAAAATAGCAAAATTTTTGTAGGAGTTGCGCACAACGTGACGCATGCCAATGCATTGCGTCCCTGGGGTATTTTGTGCTAAATAATTCGCATCTAGTCCAATAATACCATACAAATGTAAACTAATGCGTATGTAAAACAAGTATTAATATTACAATTAGTGAAAATCAGACTAGGGCAATGGGTGTGCGCAACTCATGCAACAGTTCCGTTATTTTGTAACCATAAAACTGCGAGTAGAAGAGACTCACAACTTCTGTGATGGGGGCAACAGCTGCTTTTGCCTCCGAGGATTCACGGTTTCTGGCCTCCTTTAAAGGAGATGAAAAGCCGCCGCCAGAAAGCAACTATTAAGTATTGTTGTTTTTATACAATGGCTTCAAGCGCTAATTTGCATAAGAATATGATTATAGACATTCAAAGGACTAGACTTTCTTGGTGATTTGTTGGAAGGTGTTAGGATCTGCAGAATATTCTTTAGTATTCATGGGTTTCACCTGGCTGTTTTGTGCAGATCTAAATGCGAGTTCAAAGAACATGGGTTGTCACAGCATGTTGCATACCCAGTACCTAATGTGCGTACGATTACACAGGCTCCACTCGTTATAATAATGGGATATTCAAATTTGAGACCGTCGAAAGTCGAATTGTCTGAATATGGTCTGTCGTGTTTTAGTTGCTTATAGCACGCTCTTCGTTTATTTTCACCAATTCGGAACCACTCATTGACTTTCCAAAGCTAACAAATCACCGCATTGTGGAGATTGGAGGAATTTCGCTCGCTCTTGGAGCGCGGGCACTAAATAAGGTAAGCTGAGCTAATATTCTCTAACAATAAGATATATTACAAATAAAAGGTGCTGCGAAACCATTGTTTGTGTTTGCAGAACTGCGTGTGTAAGATTCCAACTCCTTTAGACAGTTACATGAATTTATAAAAAATAAACTAGGACGATATTTTTAGACCTGGTCATCCTTGCTGTCTGAGAGAAAGTACGCTGTACTCATCTCGTTCGGAACAATTGCTCTCAGCGCTCACATGCCATACAAATACAAACAGTCGATCCTGGCAGCTGCTGCAGGCTTACCGGACACAACATTCATCTGGAAGTACGAGAGGCCAGAAGATTTCACGCCAGACCAACTACCCGAAAATGTTCGATTGAGCACTTGGGTTCCACAAAATGATTTACTCAGTGAGTGAGTTTTGGTAAGAGATAATAATTGGGCCCAGCGTAGCTGGCCGCCGAAGGCTGCCGCTACGCTGGGCCTGATGATAATTTAAGATTTTATGCAATGATGGGTTGTTCTCCTTGCAGACGACGCTAGTCTATCAGCATTTGTTACTCATGCGGGTGCTGGAAGTTGCATCGAAACTAGCAATGCCGGTGTGCCCTCCATCGCTATTCCATTCATGGCTGATCAGGTATCATCCATCTACCTCACGTGACGGTATTCAAGCTCCCGGAATCCGAAAGGAATCCGGTCGCCATGTTATGCTTTCAAGATATATTTCCAGCTCTTTACTGGAAATCTGTCGGATTTCTGTGTTTTTGTGAGATATTTTTACAACCTTATTGTTAGTAACAGCAATGACGCACACTCTTCATTCAGTATCGAAACGCGCAAATGTTGAAACGAATTGGCACCGCAATTGTTCTCGAGAAAGGTGCAATTGCCAACAGCAAAGTATTGATGGATATGATACACGAAATTCTAACCAATCCCGCGTACAAAGAAAAGTCGCTAAAGATTCGAAAAATGATCAGGAATCAGCCGTTTTCTGCACGTGAAAAACTGCTCAACAACTTTGAGTTTGCAGCCAAATTCGGTCCATTGACCGAACTACAACATTACGGAACGCAATTATGGTTTTGGCAATATTATCTCCTTGATGTAACAGCTTTTCTGTTTTTAGTGTTCTCTATGACAACCTACCTAACTTTTACTATTTTTTGTTTTCTCTTCCGAAGGTCGTGTGTAAATACAAAAAACAACTCTAGGCATATTTATGAAAAGTGCGAAATAAAGTGAATTTATATCACAACATGTTGTTTCTGGTGGTTTACAGTACCTCATTTGCATACAAATACAAAGGTTTCTCTCACCGGTACAAAGTAATATACAAATTTTCTTCCAGCGGAAGTTCCACAATCTCCACACAACGTGCTGTAAAATGAGAATCAGAAGAATTTGTGTATTTCATCGTACAAGACTAGTACAAGTGCTCCGCCAGTAGAGCGAATGATATTGGAAAGAGCGCCGCGATACATTCCACCAATTCCATCTGCTTGCAAAATCTTCTGGACGCACTCCAGACTGCTCTTGTACTCAACTTCCTTCCGACCCGATTGCATCATCATTCGGCGACGAACCGTGTCCCAGGGATACGAAAGTAGACCGGCGCCGGTTGTCACAACCTAACGCAGAGATATGTTCTATTATTTTGGAATACCCGTTCTATGTAAATATCCGACTATGATTGTCGTATTGTATCATATGCAGCCTGTATAATCAAATTTGCTACCTTATTGTTAGCCAAACTTGCTTCATAAGCTTGGGAAACAGCAGAGAGCTGCGCAAACTTTGAATGCGGTAGCAAAATTGAAGACACGATGATAGTCGGATATTTATGCAGAGCCAAGAACATCAATATCAAAGTGTGTAAATTGGACGTAAATGTGCTACTCTCTCAACGTAATTCCTTTTTTGTAAGATATTTTGCCAACATTAAGATCATGACAATATGAACAGCGCAAATAGCGAACCTGTGCAAGCGCCCACGTTTGAAGAAAGTTCAAGCCGCAGCCGGAGGCCACGACCATCTTCATTGTATCGAAAAAGCCGAAATACGCAGCTCGATAGATGAAAATCCCTTGAACGGAGACCGTAAATCCGCGATACAGACCAAGCAGACCGTCGCTCTTGGCAATCTTCACCAAACAGTCTTGAAGGCCCTAAATCCGGACGCTTTCAAACCCAAAAGGAAACCCCCGGAATATGTGCGAATTCCCTGCAGTCACTGGTCCTCCGAAAGCTCAACGGGGATTTCCAATGTATATCAGAAAGAGGATTCGTAATCGCATTGTCAGAATCAGGAAGGGGTTCACAACAAAAGGAATATTTGGCCAACATGGAGAGATACCCTTTGATCATACAGGAAAAGGTGGACTTTTTCCAGCGCACACTCCTCCCTCCATTTTCTTTAGACGCAAAACCATTCACCCCTTGGTCAGTAATGTATGTACTATTGGCTTACCTGACTCTGTTTTGTACAAATATCCGATTATGGTATCTTATTGTTAGGTTTCTTTCCAATTACCCAAATTTGCCAAAGTATTGAAAATTTTCACAAACCTATGTCATATCACAACTTTGTGAACCTGTACTGAATTGTGAAAAACTCGAATACGCTCATAAAATTGAATATATAATGACAGTCGGATATTTATACAGAACGGAGTCAGATATTCCAATAGTAGTCTACGTAAAAGAACTGAAAACGTTGTAAGCCCCTTTATGAAAATTGTTTTGTAGGTACCCATCCCTTTCAGTTTTGACGACTTCCCCCTACCTGTTTATTCTATGCTTTCGAAGGATCAACAGCAAACACTATTAGAATACTTCACTCCGTTCTGTACAAATATCCGTCTGTTGCTATACAATCAGTTTTATAAGCGTATTCAAACTGTTCACAGTCAGTCACAGTTTCAATACTTGTGAGACGGCATAGGGTTGCGAAAATTTTCAATACTTTCACAAATTTGTGTAATTGGAAAGAATAATAACAATAAGATTTGATTATGCAGCGACAGTCGGATGTTTGTACAGAACGGAGTTAAGTAAGCCAATAGCATGTACAATACAAAACAAAAACAAAAAAAAAACGCTTTGTTCCAGAATATATATGTACCTTGAACTCACGTGTGGCACCTCTGCCAACGTCGGTGGCGAGCCGAGTCCGAGCGAAGTCAAGTGGATAAACGAAACACAGCGACGTCACACCGGCTGCTCCGCCAGACGCCAAGTGTCCAGCGAAGAACTTCCAGAAGTTTTCCCTTTTATCAATACCTTCTAAGAACATTCGCCGGTACTTGTCCTTGAAGGCAAAGTTTAAAGCTTGCGTGGGAAAGTAACGGATCACATTAGCCAGGTTTCCCCTCCACAGCGATAGAAAGCCTTGTTCCTTCGGAACCCGAACTAGCACATCGAGAATGCCCTTGTAGTAGCGATGACTATCCACTGCTCTAGAGGGATCCTCGAGAACTTTGGACGAAACTTGAAGTAGAAACTTCACGCGCTCGATAGGCGCAACTGCTGTTTTGGCGATTGCCGCCGAAACACCGCCTGAGGCGAGATCGAAGAGGAAGTGCTGGGTTCGGGAGCCATTGTCGGGCATCCTGCTGCCCACTGTGAAGACGACGCATCAATAACTTGTCGGTCAGAGGTCGCTCCTGTCCAACACACAACAACATGGCCACTGCAGAGAAACAACAACATGTGTATCGAAAGAAATTCTCGTGAGTTGTTTATACGTGCATATTGGCCACCCTTGCATTGGACACCTATGATGTTTACAACCTAAGCTATTTTTAAGCTATTTGAAACCTCTTCTGTTACAAATGAGTTTGATAAACGTATTTGTACATACATGTATATCATTTACAGCAAAAAAAGTGGGTAGATTCTTACTATTAGCACATATATATGCATGTTGTATGTATGTAGTGCAAAAAGGCTACGTTGTGCAGCATTGCAAAAACCCAAGTAGCAAGATATGAAATCATTCTATTCAAAAGTTCTGTTGCATTCAGAGTTATAGTTATTTCATGCTATTTTTGGAAGACAATATTATCTATTGGATGTTATTGTGGCCTTTCTGCTTTGCTGTGCACTTGGTGATGATAATTGCTCGCTAGGGAGGGGCTTGTAAAGATTATACGCTGTTTGGTCAAACATGGTCATTTGTAAAACTGAAACAATGCGCGGGATTACTTAATTATCTAAAAGCACAAATGACGTTTCAAGTTCCAACAATGAAGATGCCCAAATTTTCGGTGGAGAACGTTCTGCTGTTTGGTCTCTGGGCACGTTGTCACAAACGCGTTGTCACATATATGTAGAGAGCATGCGAGTTGGAGAGAACGGGTAGACAGAGCAGACGGAAACACGGTTGTGCAATCGTGGAACAAAAGCAGAGTTCAACCTTCGACAACCTTGTCATTTGTGCACTGTTTCCTTTCTGCGAGTGCCTACACGCACATTTTATTGCCTTGTTCGTCTTCGCATTTACATGAATAGTTTTTAACTTCTAGCTTTGTGGTTCGCTAACTGTTTGTGGTTTAATTGCGTAATTTAAAAAAACCTGACAATAAGATCATCTTAAATTGGTTTATTCTTATGATTTTTATTATTATAATTTTAATTATTATGAATTCAGGATGCTTTTTGCCGTGTTATGCTTCATGACCTTTCTTCTTCCCAATGTGCAGTCGTTGTCCGTTCTCGCTTACATCCCAGTCCTTGGTCACAGTCATATGAAATATCTCGGCAGAATTGCTGACATTCTCATCGAAGCTGGACATGAGGTGGTACGTGAGTTGCTCATTAACATGTTTATCGTCTGTATTTGCATATCCTAGGAATTTGGTCATGAGGCAAATGCGCTAACATTACAGGGAGGGTGATTTTAGTTAGAAAGGTATTATCTATGAAATAATGGAACTAAATCTTGTTGGATAGGTAGAAAACGGATAGGGTTGTCAGCTTCTTTGATATAAGATCAAGCTTTTTTATTTTTGCTCACCATCATGTAAATGCTTGGTATTTTTGCTTATGCTTGCCTCAATTTTAAAGGTTTATGTGTTTGTTCAGTGTTACAATGTTATGAACCCTCATTTTAAAAAAAAAAAACTGGTTGCTTATAGTAAACATAATTAACACGGGAGAAAATGACGGTTTTGAACACTCCAGCATCATTCAAGCTTATTTGAATATTGTTTTCACTGACAAGTGTGTAATTGCTAGGTATGCTTGATTGCTGAACATTAGCAAAAATATGATCTCACATCATGTTGAGAGTGTGCAGAGCTTCCGCCGGTCTAAAATTTGGGTATTCCTTTGTTCTCATAAGAGAAGCATTTGTTAACGAATGCAAATGAAGTACGGTAGACCGGAGGAAGCAACATGCTGTGACCTTGCACGTAGCAAACTAATAGCACGGTACTTTTGAGACGATTATCGCACCGGTGTATGATACGACATTGAATCGCGATATCTCGAAAGGAGCCGAGGTGATCTACGTGGAACGAGCGCCCGTCACCGAAGCGCATATGAACGCCTTCCAACACGGAACATTGGAAGAAATGTGGACGCAGAATCGACATCCGCTCCTTACCGTTCTTCCGGTAGAATTGCTAAGCGTCTATGTATAGCTTTTTCTAATTTTTTTAAATCAAAAATTCGAGATCTTTGTTGTTTATCAGGGTTGGGTTTGTCGGTTTGGTGCCGAAACCAGCCAATTTTTGTTTACTAACAGTATCCTTTACAACTTTCTTATGTCAGATGGTCCTCTAATCGGCGAGAGAGTACACAATAGCGAGAGAGCTTAAAAACATTTTCATTCTACTCCGTTCTGTACAAATATCCGACTGTCGACTTATAATGGTATCTTATTGTTAGGTTTCTTTCCAATTACCCATATTTGCCAAAGTA
>JACMIJ010001866.1:0-10983 GCA_014805365.1 Koerneria luziae | reverse complement strand
TTGTAAGATACAATGTTGCAAGGAACACAGCAATGTAGCAAGCACATCGATTCTATGATACCGTATAACGTAGAGTTGTAAACAAATGACAAATGTTACCACTCGTCGGATTCATGTCGGCATTGTCGATGATCCGATGGAAGAGCACCAGCAGCCATCCGTGCTGCGCGGCGTCTTGCGCGTGCGCACGTGCGAATCCAATCATTTCGTCCACACATACCACTGCAATCGAACCGTTAACCAGAAAAATCGGGAGACAAATGAGAAAAGATCCATAAGTTACAGGCGATAGCTCACAGCTTGTCAGAAAATTATCTCAATAAAAAAGCTAGCTGGAATCCAACAACCATATATGACAGCTCTCCCTCTCCCTCTCATAGGCCACGTTCTATCATTCTCTGCATTGCTATCCCTACGGAACCCTACAATTTCGACAGTTTCATTATCAGCTAGGGACGCTTAAATATTATAATACAGGGCTCTCATTCAAACTGAATCTGCGGATCAGGAACTCTCATTGATCATCTTTTATAAGGATCACTCACAGATCGCTTCGTGATCCTTCGAATCCACCGCTTTGCCCAATTCGCCCTCCAGCACTTTGAATGCCTTGACGACATGTCCACGTGCCTCCAACAGCATGACCGTGGCGCCGATCGCATGGACAGCCGATGCCTGATTCAGGCACAAGTCGCGACGGGAGCCGAGTGGCAGCCAGTAACGAAGAATGTCCTGAACATCATTTCTTGATAAAATTTACTCCAATACAGTAGAACAAAACAAAATTTAAACTATTGAAACAATTCACGTCCGGAACTTTTGTGCTATTCCCAAAATTGTAAATGGGCTAATAAAAAACGGACCATCAAAAACGCATCAGTCTTCGAATTGTTCTTGGAGCAGAAAGATTCGAAGGCGATCTCGAACAGCCATTCGTCCAATTCTTCGTCGCCCGTCAACGTTAGTTCTTCATTCTCACGTCTAAATAACCAACTTATTTTTCACACAAAAAAAAGATTATTTAGACCTCATCGAACTTATGATAAGGATTAGTGAATGCACAATTTGCATAGGGATCTGAGGTATGGACAAAAGGAGATGCAAACACGGGTGGGCTATGTGGGTAGCTTCAAAACGCTATGTTAAAGAAGGAGTGAACGCGCTTTTTTCTTACTATGCCCGATTCTTATGTTGGCTGTGAAACACGAATAAATAGGGGATAGTTATATGTTATTTTCTGTTGATTTTGCCCGGTTTTCGGTCTCTCAAACCTCATAGAACACTCAATTCGCATTTATATCACTAAAGAAGTTACAGAAGCTTTAGTCACACCCATAGCAAGCTATGGTTAACGGGGACATAGTACTTTAAAAAGTGAGTTTAGCCCTTCTTTAAAGGTGAGAAGCTAACTCCTTCGCTAAAAGCTCACCTGATCGCGAACGCCTCACCAACGACGGGACCATAATTGGCGACGATCGACGCCCGATTGTCGGGAGTCGCCGACTGGCGGATGGCCAGGAGATGAGCGAAAATCGGGCCGATCAATAACAACGCCGTCGACGTCACGTGCAGACGAGCCAATGCCTGCATCGTTCATATGCGAATTAGAATACGAACAAAAAGCAAACCAAAGGTTTCCCGTATTCAAGAAATTTCGCCTGCAGGGAGTCCTGAGAACGCCTGGACGTTGTGGGGCATATTAAGTTCGAAGTTGCCCAATGCAATCACGTGGACTGGTTACTTTTCTTGCTTTTGATACGAGAACTAACAATACACCCTCGGAACCGTCCTCAGGCTATGACGCCTTGATTACTTTACTTTTTTTAAACAATCGCGCGCATAGTAAAGAATTCGACATCCAATAGTTCTAACAGTAAGACATTGGGGAGCACAAGGGTTGTCCGCGTCGTTTGCCATTCTAGGGTTCAGCCTATTTGGCTAAAGTGTTTCCCTAAAAGTGTTTGTTTTCCCTAAAAGCCCAAGAAGCATGAACAATTGTTGAACCAGTACTTACGTATACGGTAACCTACGGTAATAAAATACAATTCCCATTAGAAACCGACCACAACGTTGAGTTCGAGGAACTTATTAAGCTCGGCCAGTTCCTCTTTCGTCAAATCTTGCGAAAACAGCTGTGAAATCACTCCGAACAACAGGTCCTGAAACACGTATGTACGAAAAGGTTAAATTAAAACATAAAACATAAAGATGTAACTACATACATACTGCCGTGATAGTAAACCCTTCTGCTTCCTCTTCCCAGTGATCTTTAACAGTGAGACAATGTAAAAGGTTGATTACTGGGGCTTGCTACCAAGGTTACTGGTACGTAAAATAAAAACACGCAAAATATCGGAACAAACATACGGTATTGACGGGCTGAATCATATAGCACCGGATCACTTCGGTAAACTTCCTTTGCCTTCGATAAATGTACGAGCAAATTCCAACTCTGCAAATACAAGAATAAACAAAACCAGGGGGGAGGCTAAAATATCATAGGATATCTTCCATCTTATTGTTAGCGTAATCGAAAAGTCCTTGTCTTGACGTTTTTGATTGAAAATTGTGGTTCAAAAACAGGGTGCTTTCAATGTTAAGGTATCCCGTTGTTGTCGATGTATCCATAGGATGCGATTCTTACCATATGATTCTAGGATTATGAACAAAAACTTTACCTTTAACTTTACCTCATAGGTTGAGATGAAAGACGAAGGATGCGACTGGTGTCAACCGATGGAACGCATCGAAGGAGATCCACTACCGATTGTTCTTCAAGAGGTGTCAGGGACGGTATTCGCAGTAGAACCTCCACAGCCTGCAAAGTATACGGTATTTTACCTTATTCTGGTCTGTATGTTCTGTATTATTTTACCTTACACGATATCTTTCTTTACTCTAGCTCTGTTCCACACATATCAACATATACTACTATTGAAGTACATTGTTGTCGATGTATGGTTGATATCTTATTGTTAGGAGATCAAAGAAAATATGAAAAACCTGATCAACGATCTTCATAGGTGCATTGATTCGTGCAGTGCCGACTAGATGGGCGATGAATCGCAGATACTCCGAGATCACCGATGACGTTCGCCGATCCAGTGCCAAGATTCCCACCAACTAAACGACGTTAGAAGTGAGCAACTATCAATATGCTTATTATTCGTTATACTAGGCACTTTACTGTAATATGACTGTTGTTACTAGTAACAGTTGTACAAAAAGTACCCAATTTCCGTAAGCTCCCCTCTCTAAAACAACGAGATATACAAATTTCAGATCAGCGGAAGTAGCGCTGCCTCGACATGATCTTGCTAGCATAGCTAACCTCGACAAGGCGTTGCAGACGGTCCTCGGACTCGAATACCGGAGCATCAGAGCACGTGCACACCACATGAAGAAACTGGAATATGGCCGTAGTCTTTGTAATCGCTTCAAAAGAAAGCAAGTAAAGTCAAAAAACAAAGCCTCCAGTATATCAAAAGAAAGGTAAGGTACAAAATGTATCGACTTAAAACAAAATTAACGCGAAAAAAAAACTAAAACTCGTATTCCATACAGAGTGAAACATTAAACATAGTTGAAAAATTTGCAAAAATAGAGTACGTTCCATAGAAACAGGGTGGTCTGCTTTTTTTTAAAATCTTACCTGTTGAGCATCGAAGAGCAGTAGAAGACGAAGGTACGGGTAGTCAACACTCGACGACGATCCGTCTTTCCCACGGACGGACGTTATGAATCGGTACACCTATACGTTACAGCATTTTGAATCTGTAGTTTTCGCGCCAATGTCTATACTACGTTTGTTCTCTTGAACAGCTCCTTGTCTAATTATGTAAACAAAGTATTAACTATTATATATCGACCGAGGTGAAGCGCTGTGAGGTACTACACATGTTACTGTCTAACGACAATGCTCAAACGAACGCTGAAAAATATCTTTGTAGTAGAGAGTGAAGCCGGTGTTATTGTATACGAATTTGGTATTGTACACCGGCGAAAGCAATACGTGTGTAACTTTGAAAAATATAGCATGATTTTTGTAATGAACAAACAGGGATTACCGGACAACAATTCAAAGCATACATTATTTCCTTTCAGAAACATAAATGTACCTGTACGGGCACCGAGGCAGCATACTGCGGGGACAATTCGCCGATCGGATAAGCACAACCGGCCAGACAGCAATGAATGTATAACATCAATTTAGAACCTAAATTATATCCTTCCTGACAAGAAAGTAGGTTTTCTAATTTGGACTTACAAACAACGTAAATAAAAAAAATCTATCTTATTGTAAGAAGTGTTTCAAATAATAAATCAAGCTTCTAGAATCTTCGATTCTCTAATGAACTTATGCACCTTGTTCAACTTCGAAATCCGACAACAAATCCCGCGATGCAAACGACGCAACGTTATCGAACATTTCCTTAAACGACAAAATTGGATTACAAAAAAACAAGAAAGATCTTACAATTAGTTTAAAAAAAGATAAAAATCCCCTTTGTGACGGATAAAAAATCTCCATGTCATTTTCACGTTTCCTCCACACACGAACTAAACTTCAACAAAATTGGTGCAAGTCAATCGAATGGAAGTTACAAATATGTATTGGGAAATTATTAAGTGTAGTTATCTGTGCAGCACGCAAATTGATCTTTCTATTTAAAAAAAAAACTTACCTCAAGTGGTCCGAGGTAATCGTTAAGCGCACGATTCATAACGTAGATAATACCGTCGTAGAGTCCATTATGCCTGCAGGTTGTCATAACCTATGAAAAGAGCATACGGGTTAGGAAAATTCAAAATTCAAAAAAAAAGAAATGCCGGTTGCGTCGGTGTTGCAAACCGCTCAAATACCTTTTATACTATTTAACACTACCTTCAAATATACTGTATACTCTAGGCTTAACAATGTACCACAGCCTATGACCTATAGACATACCTTATGCAAATCGATACATTCAATCGGTATTCGGACAACTGCAGCCTGAAGTTGCGAAAAGTGCCCTTCGTTGATCAAGTGACCTGTAACGAATCTTCATGCCACGTATTTCTGTATATCGAAAACGGGGTGGTCCTCTAATGTAAGACGGCCAGAAAAGGGGTGCCTATTTCAAAAATTTAGGATAACAAACGGGGTTCTTCCAATGTTAGGGCACCCAATAACGGGGTGACCTGGCGTAATCAATAACGTTTTTGTCGAAGCATATACAACATAAGCTTCGACGTACCGAGATAGTCGGAGACAATCGTAGGTGGCGGCTGTTGCAGAGCACCGTCCAGAACATATTCATCCAAATATTCCAGCATGATCACCTTCGAAATCGCATCTTTCTCCAATCTGAAATAGCTTTCTTGTTTAGTTATTAAACTAAACAAACTGCATACTATTTGTAACTAACTAACATTGTGTTTGAAGGATTAGAAGATTAGACAAAAGGAAACTTTGTAAAGTAGAACTTAAATATTGCTATAGCTTAATTTTGTTTCCAGGAAAAACTTAAACGTTACTTTAACATTACAAAGTAAACATACCTTTGGTACACCTCATCGTAGAGCACATCAAACAATTGGGCGCTTATGCACACTCGAAGCATCACATCAATGCATCGCTAAACGAACATATATTACAAGAAGTAAATATAGGCGATACCAGGAAGCAACATATTGTAAAGGAGGCCAGAAACCGTTGCTTTGTGCTAACAGAATTGCGTGTATAAGACACCCGCAACTTCTGTGAGCGGGCCAAGTATATAAGGAAATAGTACTTTTTGACTCCAAGGATTCACGGTTTCCGGCCCCCTTTAATAAAAATTTCACCCCCCGTTTGCTTCCCCCCAACCAATTATTAATAAACGCCACGGTTGATTACCGGACTTTGCATCACAGCAACTAACACCAATTCAACCAACGCTGTCACCAATTAGTTCCAACTGGCTTCCCATCTAGAACATCTCCGACTGTATACGGTAGTAAAAGATATCATCAATTACATTTTTACTAGTTATATGTGGTAGTTGCCATTTAGCAATGTGGAATTTCCTCACCCTGTAATGAATAGTTAATTCATGTATTTGGCCTTCTTTCACACCGGATACAGTTTCCTCGAGCAAACTACGCACGCACTCGGCCAACCGTAGATGTGCGTGTGAGACAAAGGACGGATCGAATTGAACGCGTAGCTTCCCCCGGATGATGTCCAGCAGGTACAGGCAGGCTGATGCATGCTCGCCCCTGTAATCGCGTCGTGTTGGGACCCACAAAATCAATAAAGAAGTTATTGATAACACCCGGGGCACCTCGGTTTGGGATGCATTTAACGTTGGAAGCACCAAGTTTGCGCTCCTAACAATAAGCTTTCACTGAGCACCCCGTTTCTGGTATCTTACACCGCTTGGGAAATATGGAAACGTGACACATTAACTTATAGTTGAGATTTCGAAACTTCCGTCGGCTACTAACAATAAGAGAAAAAGCTTCTATAGTACTGCAATGTCCCTACCAGGTTATTCTATGTTTGTAACAAAAAAAAGCAATGAATAAAAAGGTGCATACCTCGCGGTGAACGCCTCCAGTTGCGTGTACTCATCCATCAGCGAGAATTCGTAGATGGTATTCGGTCCCAGCACGAGCATCTCGCCGCCCCATACGCATGACGACTGATAGCACACGTTCTCGGAAACGCAGCGGAGTGCCTCGGATACGTTCCCACCGAATGACAGGCCCTGAATATTATCATTTTTATCATTATGAATATTATTATTGTCATTATTATGAAGAGATAAGCTATAATATCATATTTCACTAACAGCAGGTTAATAGTGATAGCGAAACACAAATCGAGCATGTCGCGGACTTCATAAAAACTAGCAAGAAGTTCAAGAGCATTACAGCCAAGTTGACTCCATGCAGTTTACTGGGTTTCCAGGTTAGAGTGTCAGTCCTTAACCTGGAAACCCAGTGAACAAGACTGGAGACACCGATTCCGCAAAACAAACAGCAATCGTATAAGGAAGAAAATACGAGGATCAATAGCAATAAACAAAAAAGTCTTATTGTTAGCAGTAAACGAGTGCATACCTTGTATTCTGCAGTCCCGAATATGATTTCCACCTTGCCAGAAGCACCAGCCGGAGTTACCTTAACCAACGCCATCAGCCCAGCTTTCTATACACCCCTCCATGGGAGAACTTTGGTTGCCCAACATGTCTCTCATGTGTACGACTAGCTCAGAACCGGAATACCTAATTGTAAGTAGTATTGATTTTTTTCAAATTTCAACGTATGAAATACCTTTCCCGATTCGACATCAATTGCGAACACTTGTTCTCGTGAATCGATAGCAGTCAAAACTGTCCGGGAGAGAAAGTGTAGGCAGACGAGGTGACACTTCGTACTTAAATATAGTCAGGATAGTAAACTCAGTGATCCAAAAACATGGCTTTGACTCCTAACAATAAGAGGGTGGTAACACCAGACGTTCAGTTCAAATAAGAGTGGTGGCATTGTGTCAACGTTGCTATCGATATGTGACAGATAATTCATTAAGAGTGCAAGGAATGTAAACAGATTGTAAACAGGTGAAGGAATATCGAGCCAATGGAAAAATTAGATATAGAAAGCTAATTGCAGGTTCTAAAAAACGATTAAAAGAAAAACACACTCGACGTATATCACTTGTTTAAGAAAAGTGCTCTTTGACTTCGTTCCAAACTGTGACGGAAGAATCCGATAGATTGCAATACGATTACCACGGCACACACATAACGACAGTTCATTCGCCGACTAAAACAAATTTTCGACTATCTCAATCTTACATCGACCATAACGTCATTGATAGCGCCCGCATACCCTGTTCCGGGATACCTCAACGTCGGAAGCATTCCCTTTTATTAACCTAACTTTTCAAAAGGCACCCTGTTTCTAGCGCCTTAGGGTAATGTCGTTTTCGAAATATAGAAACGTTACAAGTCGTCTGCAGGCCTGCCTACCGTATGCTTGAAACACAAATATGTTATAGAAAGTATGAAAAAGAAAATAAATGAGATAGGTGTACTCAACGCAACGTTTTTCCCTATGTATGACTGGGACTCACCTCAATACAGTAGTCGGCAAGTGGTGGCGCGTCGGGTGGTCCGTGCACGGGAAAAGCACATTCAACGGATCCGCCACGAGCTGTAGAGACCGCCAGAACCTGAAGCGATCTGGGTTACAATTCGTTTTGATAGTATGATACTTCTAGAGCAAAATAACCGCTTACTATGACCAGGCACATGCTATAAGCATAAGGCGAATCATAAAGAGACTAGCGTAACTTCCGCTGGTCATGAAAATGCTAATAACTCTGTCCTCACTATAGATATGCAAATGAGGTACGGTAGTCCAACAAAAGCAACATGCTGCGAGAACGTACCTTAGTCATGGAGACGAGAAACATCAGATCCATTCGTATGATCAGCAAAACAAAGACAACTTCTCCGTTACAGCCTGAGAACACGCAACGACTCTGATAGAACACAAATAAGCATAATAACAAAATAAGATTGGTTAACAAATTCTTAACGCGTGGATTTAGTAAGCATAAGGTCGCAGGTTCAAATCCTGCTGGTGGCAAACATTTTTGTTTGTCTTGGAGACGTTATGAGAACATAAGCGATGATGTTGCTTAAAAAAGTTAGAAAATGAAACCTCTTCCTTGGCGCGACGCATAAAGCTTGAGCGACGTATGTGAAATTCATACACGGAACCACCGCTGTCCAGAACAATCACACTTCGATTACTAAAGAAAAAACTGTAGCACATAAAACCACCGTAACATATAAACCTAAACATACAATGATAACAATGTCACCCGTTTTGGGATACCCCTTAACATTGAAAGCACCTGCTCGTGAGCCTAAATTTTCAATAGGCACCCCCGTTTCTAGCGTCTTACACTAGAGGGTCATGCCCGTTATCGAAACATGGAAAACTGACTTGTCGGTTTTCCATGTTTGTAGATGTGCCAAAACGTTCTATTGTTACGTTAAAAATGTAAGTACCAGTATCCACACCTACTTTTTCAGAAACGTGACTTGCAGGATTCCGCGTTCCATCTGGCAGACTTGTTCTGATGCATACTCAACTGTCCGAGAAGAAACGTTCAACAGCTGAAATGAAACAACTAAAGATCATTCATCGATAACAACGTTATCGATGACCACGAAACACCCCGTTTCGGGATACTTTAACATTGGGGACACCCGTTCGCGAGTCTAAATTTTTCAATACGCAACCCAGTATTGGCGTCTAACACTAGAGGATAACCTCCTCAGAACGTTACACACATAACGTCAGATAACCGGAATCTGAACTAAAAAGCTAAATATGATGCATACCTTAACTGTCCCCCGACTGTACCCGATGGCCAAGTAGGCGCCGTCATGGGAGAATGCCACACACGATGCGCCACCATCCGAATCATCCGCCGGGTAGACCCATTCCAACGATTCTTTCTGGAAAAGAATCAAATAAATTCTGCTTCCGCCGCTCTCTAATTTGCACATCCCTTTGTTTTTGTGATAGAAGTCTTAGTTGTTGAATACAAAAGAGGTACTGTAGGCCGGTGGAAGTAACATTCTGTGTGTACGTAATGTGGGTAACTTTTGTGTTCCTTACGACGCAAACATACTCAACTATGTTTCTATCACATGGGAAGCTCTGTGACAAGATAAGCAATCTAGGCCTACTATTCATGGTGAAAAAGAAGCCAAAGAAATATTTCAATGGAAAAAGCAACGAACCCTAACGTTAAACAGCATCAAGGTTCCATACGAGGTGACAATCGCCAGCTTTCGCTCGTGTATTGCAATTGCAGTAGAATTGCCTAATTTGGTGTGAAGAGAAGAGAGTTCGCTCGATATCGAAGCTAAACAGTAAAACGTAAGCAGAAAGCAGTGTTAAAGGGGAGAAATTACCATTAACATGAGTTAACGGTAATTTCGGATAAAATAGTGACGATCTACACTGAAGAGAAAAGATACGAACATAACTGCAAAGATGCTTGTCATCATAAATCGATCTTTTATGTTTATAAAAGAGGGTGATCTAGTGTAAGACACCAGAAATAGGGTACACATCGAAAATTTACGCTCAGAACCAGGGCACTCAAATTTTAAGGTATCCCAAAACGCGGTGCACCGGGATTGTCAATAACGTTGCTGTTGTATGCTTATCATTCAAATAATAATAGAAACAAAAGAATATACTACTTACATAAACAACGGCTTCTTACTGGGCAATCCAAGGTATACGAGATGGTGGAAAATTGTGAAACTGTCCCGCCGGAATCAAAAACGCTTGCGTCATCGTCCACTGCAACGCCATTCAGTGGCTCATCCAGATCAAATGACGACGCCTTAAAGTAGCACATTATCTATCCTCTACGCATACAATACAGAACTTTATTATAAAGGCAAAGTACTGCTCCTAATCAGAAGAGCTCTGCTCAAAACCCATACCACTGCTCCCACTTTCACTCTCCATTTTAAACATAAAAAAAGGTTTTCATTCTTATATTTGAATATTTTCCAGATTTTTGTGTGATTTACCCCTTCCACAAGCGCAAAATACCCATTTTGCTCATCCTCTGAGAAAGTCGGATCTGAAGGAAGTAGAGCTATCTCACTACCATGTAACCCAATCCCGGAGGGGCAACGCCGTTGTGAGGTGGGAGGTCCACCACAGGGGCAGAAGCTGGGTTAGTGAGACGAGTTCGTGTGGAGTGTAGTACATAACACAGCTACATCCATCGTGCCAACGATGTATTAAGCTCTGGTCCAGTAGATTTTTTTAAGCAAAACCAATACAACGAACTAAATAACACACAATTTCAACAATGAGAAAGCTGACCTCATTCAGAACATCCTCGAGGGACAGTGATTGAGTGGTCGAACAGTCATCAATATCCAACCAGCTGTCTTCATCGAATGTGTCAAT
>JACMIJ010001864.1:0-10990 GCA_014805365.1 Koerneria luziae | reverse complement strand
CATATTGATTTTCAAATTAGAATACTCTCAAAAACCCTGTCAATTTTGTACCGCATAACGTCAAACACATACCGTACTCGAGAATTATGCTAACATAAATAGAAATACGGTAATCGAAGAAATGTACAACATTTGTTCAGAACCAACCCATCAGTGCACAATAGATACGTACAGAAGCCATTCACTAACAATTATATCATTGACATTATTCAGATACTAACATGTAATACTTTCTATAACCTACTTTTAGCAAACACAGATATTCGGTTTTATAATACACACACAAAAATTCTTGTGAAAACATCAAAACATCAAACAGTGCAAAAGCTGCAAGAAATATAATACACAACGTAAAGAGCTGTAATAAATAAACAAGCGGTTACTTGAAATTTGGGATCTGGGTGGGGCGGGGCAATTGCGACAGTGGGCGGGGCGTCGTGCCAATCTTTGACCTCTCAAGACGCTTCTCAATGCGGGATTGCACCTCGGCAGGCACCTTAAGATATCCTGCATAGTTAAAGAAACCACCAAACATCTTTGTGGTAGCCAAAATCACAAAAATATTCTATGTAAGAAACGCAATCTAAACTAAACCAATAGACATAATTAACTATTAATGTCTATATTGAGCTAACCATTAATAGACAGTAAACTTTTTCTACCAAATTCGACTACCGTAAGAACGGGACATGCACTTGCCTGTTCGCCACTGGATCCGACTCTCGCGAAGAACGTATACAGCTTATCGCCGAGTTGGTTGTGCACGAACACCGTCGCCTCCAGGGCCGCGTTACGCACAACGGCATCGCGATCCGCCACGCAATCGCACAGCGACCACACCAACTTCTGCAAATACTTGCTCCTCAATGATTGAAAGCAAAAAGCGTTCACATTGATGTGACAGCCTTTCTATGTATAGCTTGTGCACTACGCACATAGATAGGTCAGCCAAAATGTACAAGCAATGTGAGAGAACAATATCGTACCTTGAGGGTGCCTTCCTTGCACTCGCCCAGCACTCCCTTGTTCTTATAGAGTACGAATGAGACAATCTCCAAAGTATCCAACCGTTGCCTGAAACTATCGTTGTAACGACATAAATGACAAGTACTGTAGTCTAGTCAACAGTTGGCTCTAAGATACGGTTAGTTGAAGCATGGAAGACCAAAGATAGATTCAGCAATAGAATCGAAAGTGAAGAAAGCGCGTCAAAGCCCATAAACATACTAGCTACAATACTACAACAATCACCAAATATCGGCCACAAAACGGCAGCCAAGACAGCCAACCGGCAGTTGATCAAATGCCTAAACAAGGGAGACCACTGACCGGAAGTTCTTCGATCGAAGATTCTCGGTGAGGAAGGGGATCATCTTCGCCTCTCCGAAGCATTCGCCCATCACAAACACACACGATTTCGCATCCGCCCGGAAATTCTCCTTCGAATCACCGACCTACGATACATTAATTAATACACAAGATGGATTGTACCAACTGAGAGATGTAGTAGCATCATTTTCCTCCTGTGGCTATTGTACACCACGAGCTCTATAACCGATGAGTGGTACTTGCGCAAACAATAATACACTTTTCAAAGTATTACATAAAAGTTGTATATACCAATTAAAATATTAAATTGAAGTTTATTAGTATAAATAGTAAAGTTAATTAAGAAAAGATAGTATTATGTTAGGCAGTAAAGCTACTTATTGTTAGTAAGTGAGATTAGTCGGTTTCGGTTGACCGACGAACCTCTTCCAATGTATACCTTAGTGAGTACGGCGGGAATGAGGAATGCCTGTTCGGTATCGGAGAGAGTGATATCCGGCAGCCACCCACTGATCATCGGGATCAAACGACCCAGCACCGTCGGGTTGTTACCTGGAATCTAACTGATTGGACTGATATCATTGTTCACTCTGAACTGAAAGCGATTACTCTTGCCCCCATTTGAATAGACGCACAGTATTGTTCCTACGTAGAAGCTGTGTCCCTTACCTTCAGGCTCAGCCTGGAACTACATCGCGCGAAAATTGTAAGCCGGCTTCATACCTCACAAAATGCAGCCGGTTTTATGTTACAGCTACAACTTCAAGGGTTAATCACTCCATCATTGGACATTGGGATGAGGTAGATGAGGTAGAAAAATAAAGTTCTATTATACGTAGTATTTCTACATCACTCACCGATTGCTCGCAACGCCATCCACCGTACGACGATATCCGAATTCGCAATGACCGAATCACGTGCCGACGACCACAACTGAAATTATTCTCACTATCAAAAAAGTTAGCGTTTGTGACAATGCGCTCAATACAACATCACAAAGTTCTTCAAGAGGACCTGCATAGTAATTTTCAGACCTTACACTTGGAAGAGCCAGGCATGTGCAAAGAATATGAACGATCAGGAATTGAATTAGCATTTATCTGACTGAATCTGACATTGACAAGCGCATTAACGAAAACATTGGAGACCCCGTTTTGGGTTATCGTAGCAAGAAGAAACCCCCGTTAGATTTCCCTCCATTTGCAATACGCACTCCGTGTCTGGCACCTTATGGTGGTCCCGTTAAGAGAATTCAGAAACCTTTCTTGTCAATATATGTTGATAGAACAAAACGAAAGAACCACGCGCATACCGTATCGATGACATCGCACGTCTTCAGTTGTACGTTGAAGTCCTCGCTGGCCAAGAGGGCGGACAACTCGGCATTCGCCACACCCGGCAGCTGCTTGCACAGAACGGCCGATGTATTCTGACGATTCTGAACTGGTCGCTCATCAGTGGAAATGGAAGGCATCAACGACGCTTGGGATTACGGTATCGTATTGAATATGACACACACTATGCAAATTGTTGCCTCATTTCTAGTATGTGCAAGAAGAGTACGAAATGAGTGCAGCTGAATGTTCGGTGTGCCAAACAGAATTCCATGTTACTGCACACCATATGACAGACAATGAACTACAGTACTATTATCAAAGGAAACAAGCGAAACACAATACAATGGCGCAAGATCGAGACACTCTGTCGTCCCTTCAATCTAATAATAAACATAAAGAAAAGACAAGCAAACGACGGACCTCAGCTGCCAATCGGGCGGCCTTGCCATCCTGTGATATGAATACCGCCTTCTCGTACGCAATTGCATTCAGACCATCACGCGATCCGTATTTCTGAAACGGTGATTTCGTGTATCAAAAACATTCCATAATGGCCTCACTTGTAATGTACATAATAATGACGCATGACGTAAAAGTGATAATGACTTCAATCAATAGCATACCGTCGGAGTAGGCGGTCGACTCATCGGGCGCGCGCCAGTTGTAGTCGCCGGCTACAAATATAAGGTTAGGCAGGATTAATTATCATAGAAACCTTATATTTCTTCTGCCTAGCATATTAACTGTGTATTCTAAAGATAAAAATCCGATCCACACACCCTGCTCTGAGGTGGTCTTCCATTGGCAGTGGGTGTCCCTCCGACCCGAACCGGTCCATTCTGTCGGGCGGTAACCGGCCGACTTGGTGGCGGTGGACGGGCGGCCGTCGGTTGTGATGCCGATGCAGGGCGAGAGAGAGGACGAGCGGGCGCTGGAAAACGGAACGTAGTGATGCCAATTTTTTGGAACCGGCGCTGGTGCCTCTTTGCCCGCTAATTTATTTATATTACTGTACTTGTAACTGTTGATTATGCATATGACGACTATCGTCCCTGGCTAGGCTAAAAATGCATTCACTTTTAAATATTATAAAATAGAACATACATGGGCGGACGGCCGCCGGATGTGGAGCGGAGGTTCCATTCGTATGTGAGGGAGCCACCCTCACCGGTGGAGCAACCTTCTTCGGTGGGTCCTGAACAACAAAGAACACATTATTCTATGTACAAGAATGCATTAGGTGCTTATACCGATAGCAACAGTTCTCATGTTGGCATCAAAGCTTCACAACACTCATAGTATCAATATATCAGGACGACCAGAAACACATACACTGAATATTCTAGTATTTGTGTATACTTCAAGTTTCGAGCTAGTTGCCTCCTACAACTACCATTACATCCTAGCACGCTAACATAACTACGCCTATCCGTAGCTGCAAAGGTAACACTACAAGCGCGCTACAGTAACCCGGCACTCGGCACCCGACCCACGCTCTTCCTGGTCGCTGCGACACTCGGCTGTGCGGTTTGTGGCCGACTGGCCGATGCACTTCTGGCGCTGGACGGCGCCGAGGGGACGGCCTTCTTCACTGGCGCGGCGGGGCGCGGCGCCACGGCCTTTCCGCCGTGTAGACGAAGCATCTCGGCAGACGCCACTCCGGCTCCTCGTTCCGTGTCCAGTTTGGTCGCGAACTCCTCGATCTGCAAAAGAGAAGAAGGGGTGGAGGGACGTCAACGAATTCATCCCATGCATATTTGAGTAAACCGTCTTTTTGTATTATTTTTGTTGTATGAGCAAAACAAACAAAAATAAACCTCATAAAAACCTTACTTAGAAACGTTAGAAAACACAGCTTCTTGTACAAGACACCACTTGCTACAAACAATGGCGTATATGAACATGTCATTGTCTCTTTCGTGTATCGTCTCCACTACATAAGGAAGCAGACAACCGAATGTGTTATGCATTGCATCGCAGGCAAACAATATCCGGTGATGCCAAGTGCATGTAACATGCAAAACAATGGATGCATCGAACATCGTTTCCGGCCGTCAAAGGATCTGACACGGACAACTTCCCCGATGCAAGGAAAACGATGACAGGATACGCCGGTATAAAAATCATCAAAGGATAGACACTGAAGATGAACATAAAGGAATAAAACGTTTTCTGGAGAAGACGTATATCATGTGAGGTTTGCTGCATCGCGGAAATAACGCAAGTAAGAAACGAGAATAAAGGAACCGGCATTGACAACGTTTGACTGTAATACACCCTGCAAATTCAGTGTTGCAAAATCTCAAAAAGCTTTCAGAGAGAAAAGCGAGATCATGAAAAAAGTAACGACGAGAAAGAGTCTCTCCATACGCAATGTAGGGCGCCAGGCAACAGTCGGGAGAGCATTGCCACATTTCCTCCAAACCAGAATAGTAAAGCAAGAGTATCGTGACCTCAGCATACAAGAGACAAAAAGAAGGAACTAAGGATATCCAAAATATAAAACACAAACATAGGGAAAAAGGGGTCCGGACAAGAGGGGTCAGCGGGAGGTGCGAAAGGCTCCAGCAGGAGATGCGCTAACATAAAAATGAATTAAACGGTTGCTATTATCTTCCAGGTTGAATGTAGCCTAAAAATGGAATAAAAATGCTAGCAAAAAGGAATTTACTCATCATTTCACTCATCCGAGTAAGCTCGGACGACCATTTTACAAACGTTTGTCGACTTTGGCGGCAGGTGCTGCGGACATGTCCGGACCCTTTTTTTCTATGAACACAAAGTTCGACTTGTTACCAAATAATACAAACAGAGATAAGCCGGTTAGACGATAGAAACCTAAACCGACTAATCTCAGGTTACTAACAATAAGTAACCATACGCTTGGACGATTTTACATTCACTTTTATTATCCTTTGTTACTAAATAACGATACACCCATACTTCAATATTAATAACATATTAGTTCCCAACACAGATTCTTAATATTGCATACCTTGGCCATCTTAATTTTGTCCTCGGTCAATTCGCTTCCCATCATCCTCTGTGCAATATTCGGCCCGAGGCATCGGAGAAGAGCCCCGAGGGCGGCGTACGCCGCATCGCGAGTTTCCCCATCGGGGTCCGATGATAACTCAACAGACAAAGTAAAGAAACGTTCTCCCGTTTCCAATGCATTTCGCCTGCTGGGAGTAGTGAACAGACAGTCTACAGATAGCAGAATATAAGTCTTATTGTTAGAGCGTCGCGAGTTCAATGGAGTATTAATTAATGCATCATTAACGCCTTATCTTTCATAAATGAAACGAATAACCAATAGCTAAAATCTCATTGTCTTCGCAGTTCTACCGTTTTCGGTCATTTGCGGGTTGGACTCTTTTTACAGGCAAAGTCGCATAAAACGGTTGGGCTGTTCCGCACTGCCATAAACACAACAAAGAGATAAGGTCGCAGAAATTACCGTAAGACAACGTTTAGTCATAGCACAATGAGCATACCTTGACCAGACCCGGGATGATCGCCTTGACGGCCTCCTTCGGAACGGTAGCCGAATTGTGTTGAGCGAGCAGACGGGACAAGAATAGACAGGTCTAGAACGTTATGACAGTGTTAGAGGTAATTCGCTCTTGGGATACCGTACTTCTCTAATAAATATTATATTATTGAAGAATCAAGCAAATCAATAGAGTACACCGTAGTACTCCAGCGTCCCGGCACGCTCGGACCTTCTCCAAGGCTATGAGACCTTCATACGGGAGTACTTTACTTCTACCGTAATACGTATGGGAACATCGGTATATGAAGCCATGTTCAGGCAAGGACTGGGGTGATATAAACCAAGCAAAAAAAGGAACACACCTGTGATCTGCAGGCGGGGTTCTTGTTCTCGAATACCGTCGTCGTCTCCTCCGTGTACTCTTCCAGGGAGGTCTGGAAGATGCCCGAGTAACAATAATTCACAACCAAATACAAGTGTACAAAGACGAGGAAACACTATTTTTAAACAGATTGATCAGTTTAACCAAAAATACAATCTTAATAGAATTTTTAAAAAAAATATTGAACTGACCGTCACAGCAACGGCATCCACACATTCCACCACCCGCTCTCTCAGCACTGCTTTCTTCTCTTTGAACTTCTCGAAACACGCACGCAATACCTGAAACACAAAAATACGGTCAGCCTGCTTATAATTAGATCACACATTTCTCTTCACGCAACTCTATCTTTTCATTTTCAACACAACTCTTTTATAGATAAATAGCATCTCGGACAATATAACAATAACATCACATTCCATACTTCTTGTGGTGACAAATGCGGAACAACTTCAATGACGTATACGGAACAGCGAGAGAAATATGTATTATAATTAAGCATGAATAGAAACACGAACCTTGCTAGCATTTGGCGAGAACTCCTGTCGCAGTCCCTGCGCAATCAGTGTCAGGGCTGTCGCTGCCAGGGTGGCCACATTGATGTTCACATCTTTCTCCAGAATCTGGAAGACTATAACTATAACTACATACACACATTATATAGAAAAGTATACACAGTACACGTGTAACACTAATTAAAAAACAACCCGGCTTGGGCTAGATAGTGTTTGGGACAGCCCAAACATGCATTTTCTTAGGAAATCAAGCAAAGCCATAAAATTTGCTTCAAATTTTTAGCATTTTTATATGTATTTTTTAAACTATTATACTTTATTTTCCATGAATTTACCTTGGCCAACGTCTTGACTTTCTCGGTCAGCTCGGGATTTGCGATGATTCGTTTCTTCTCGGTGAGGATCTTCACCATCTCGTCCAATCCTTCCTTTCTCTCCTGCCATTTCTTCGATTCGATCAACTCGTCAAAACTGCAAGTATCATTCGTTCTTTCTCGGATGAGGCGATAACAAACATAATAACAACATGTCTAATTGTAAAATGGTCATACTTCTTGGGAAGAAGAGAACAGAGATCAACCGGATCGATCAATGTCCATGGATCGATATTCACATCGGCCGCACCCGACGGAGTCTCTATCTGAAAACGAATGGTTGATGCTTAATTGTAAGTTCAAATTGAAATTCAAACCCAAGCAACCTTAACCGTAACCCAGGCACAACTCAATCACAGTTAGACTTCCCTCCTTCGACACATAAAAACATATTGTACATAGTCCATAACGACTAGCACAGTTTTCAAGGCGCATACGCTACAGTCGGACTAGAAGATAACAATAGAGTAGGCATCCATTGAAAACACCAGTGACCTGTTCGCCGGCGTCCTCCTCTGCCCCGCTGGCCACGGCCGCCATTCCTCCGCCCCCTCCGGCCGCCCGTTGTGCTGCCATCTCCGCCACTTCAGCTGCCGCCTTCTCGCTACTCTCAACAATCTGAAAGAAACATGGTAACGTCTTTGCCACTCAACTGAAAATACAACTGTTTAATGAAACAAGGAAATGACTGTCCATCGTGCATGATCACACATACAACAAGCGAATGAATAAGTGCGATACGGTCACCTAACGTACCACGGCTCCTTTCTATTACGATATTATATGTAATACCACATAGCTGCCTTTCTAATTCACGGTTATCACACACATAAGCATCCATTATGAGAGAGAAAAACGGTAATGATCGTACCTTGGCCATTTTGTTGGTCTCGTGTGCGAGTGCACCGATGAGCGCATCCGTGGCCGGACCGAGCAGACGACGAACGCCGCCGAGGGCCACACACGACGCATCGCGCACATCCGAATCCGAATCGGCCGAATGCTAGAAGGAACACAACCATATATTACCGTATTACAACATCATATTTTGCAAAATAGTTAACCTACACAGAACGCAACAGTTAATGCGCATTCTATGTAGAATAACGTGCAGAGCAGATTCTAAAAAATAAACTGTATCGCCTATCTCTCAAAACAACAAGTAACAATCAAAAGAACATCGATCTCTAGAGTTCTTCAAGTACAGATAGCACCTTCTTATTGCTAGAGTATACGAAGCCAATCAAAGTACGAAACTAAGCTGAAAAAAATGTACAGGATCACAGTACGTTGTTTCCAATTTTTCTTACAACTACAGGCAATACTATTAAACAAAAATAAAACAAATATGTATAAAAATGCGTACCTTAACAAGTATGGGTACAATTTCCTTGATGAACGGTACATTGGGTGTCGTCTGTTCCCTCATCAATCGATAGATGAACAGATCGAGCATCTGCTTCGTCTGAGGATTCGGCTTCGCCATGTGCTCCACGAGTTCCTTCGAGATTCGCTCCAGCGGACACTGTAATAGGTTACGGTAAGTACACATACAATCCTCCATAAGAAGCAAATTAATTTATCATCTTCACCTCATTGTCAAGGCTAGTCTTATATGCACTCTGAAGAAGAAAAGTTGCTGGTAGTACTACTTTAACCATTTTCAACAAAGAAAAGACAGGGAAAGCACACTTGTCATGTAGCATAGATCTGTCAACGAGTGACATATGATTTACATCGTTATGTGACAAAACTTATACAAGCAATGAAAAACCGACCGAGGCAGCGACGGCATCGAGTGCCTCGGGGAGAATGTCCTTGACCAGCGCCTTCTTCTCCTTCGTCTTCTCGAGCAATACTGGCCAGATCTGTAAAAAACAACTGTTAGAAACTTATTTTAGTGCACAAAAGATCAAAAATTTAGCCCAGCTATTGGCATTGTTCACGAAAAAACAAACATATATACGTACTCCGCATTGCCAATAAAGAAAAGATAACATACCATACTTACAAATGTACCAAAGTTCTTCCGAAGTCCCTTGGCAAGAGCAGTGAGAAGGCGAATAGCAACCGCCACCACGTTGATATTTGCATCTCTCGCAATAATCTGGAACAATCACTTATTGTTAGAGGAGGAAACATCTAATGGAAACTGTACAAGGAAAGAATCTCATAGTTAACATTAATCAAATATTTCATTAGCCTCATAGGATTTCTTGTTTCCTACTCAAGAGCACTCATAGTTAACAATAAGATATTTCAAACAGTAAAAAAACAAAAACAAAAACAGCAAAGACAAGAATTCAATGACATGGACGAAAAAGAAACCCAACCACGTACCTTCTTCAGGTTATCCATGACTTCTCCGTAGATGGTCATCGACGAGGTGGACAGCCGGGGATTCTTCTCACACAAGTCAAGTAATACCTGGAAAGAGCAAAGTAATCCTTGATCAATCAATCACTACAAGTCATATGTAGAGCAAGCATAAGCTTTAGAGATCTTACCAATAACAGTTACTTTACTACAGATTAGATCCGAAGCAGGCTAATAATCGGGAGAACTTTACTTTAACTTTTTTTACAACAGATTATAAGACGTACTTGTAGTGCGTCTCTCCTCTCGCTCCATTTGGCGGATTCGACTTCTTTCCTCTTGTCTGCCGGCCACTGTCGGATCACATCCACCTCATCCAAAAACTGCCATTCGTCCATCTGAACAGAAAAGTTTGTTATGGCTTGATCATGAAAAATCGAGTACTATGCAAATGACATCGAAATTCAAGTACCTTGATGTCGCTTTTTGCTAGGTCAGTAAATATACAATAGAAAAAAACAATACTAGCAAACAACTTGAAAAGCATTAACAATATGAAATGAGAATGTAAGAAAGAGGAAATTACAGTGCACCTGTTGAGAATCAACTTCATTCTGCCCAATGAACATTGCGCCCAATGTATGAGCAAAAGCTTAAACCTGCTTGCAAGCCGAATGAAAAAAAGAGCTGCAATCGACCATGAATATGGAATGCAATAGCACTATGTTTGATTACTTTCACAAAACACATAGCTCTCTAATTTCATAATGAGACTGGTACATGATATCACATCAACCGGAACCTACAGACAAGACAAATGCACCGACACTAATCTTCCGATCAAATACGTGAAAAAACACAATGAACCTCTCATTCAAAAGAGCAGTTGTACAACAAACAACAAAGTAAGTACTCCCAAGGTTACTTCTGATAAACAAACAGTTATTGATTGCCATTTGATATCTGCCTTTTCTATACAATACAAGTATGAAGAGAATGTTCCATTGTTAGAGCATCAAAAGTACAATTGGCTATGACTGTTCATAAAGAAATCTTACAATTAGACATACTATACATCGAAGAACATATTCTATCCAGCCCTCCCAACAATAAGAACAGGGATCACCCACATTCTCACCATACAGATGTTATCTGCATAATAACAACCGGGGGTCGGTGTCACTGAAAAGGGCGCCAATTCAAAAGAAGCTCTCCCGCCACTATTACTCTCAAGGCTGAGT